>CAJNDV010008424.1:26552-58257 GCA_905221635.1 Symbiodinium sp. CCMP2456
TTGCACCCATATCGTAGTAAAGTCGTACCCTAAACCCTAAACCCTAAACCCTAAACCCTAAACCCTAAACCCTAAACCCTAAACCCTAAACCCTAAACCCTAAACCCTAAACCCTAAACCCTAAACCCTAAAGTCGTAGTATCTGTAATTTACAGACACCCAGGAGAGGACCCCTACTTGGAGGTTTAAGGGTAGTTGTAAGTGAGGTTATAAGGGTTTAGGGTTTAGGGTTTAGGGTTTAGGGTTTAGGGTTTATTATAAGTAGGGCAACTATACTTATATAACCCATATTTAGGGGACTTGTAACCAAACTTCTAACTACCCATGAACCCTAAACCCTAAACCCTAAACCCAAACCCCATAGAACCCTTTAAAGGAACCCTTAAAGGAACCCCTTATAACTTATAACCATACTTGTAACTACCCATGAACCTCCAAGTAGTATTGCGAAATGTTGGGGGAACTTGTTTCGGTTGTCCCGAGCTGACATGGATGTTTGAATGATTCTCCTTATGAGGAACATGATGTGACATGGGGTAGCGCCGTGCAAGTTCTGATTCGAGGTCGCGCAGCAATACCCTAACATCCTCTCATTTGAGGATCTATCGTTAACACTTTTTGAATGGGGTTGCTGGGGAATGTAGAGTTTGGGAGGGTCTGGCTTTGATGCGGAATGTCTGGCGTGCAGCGGCGGCTTTGGAAGGTTCGGGAAGCAAGATCTCGGTCCGAATGCCTTGTCATTAAGGAGCTTTGGAGCTTGAGAATCCAGCCGCTTGAGCCACTTAACCGATCACAGGACTTCGCGAATCGCTTTACAAGAAGGTGGTCAGCAGGGTCTACTCCCAACCTACTTACTAAGTCACTATGTCCTCTGATCCTCCAAGTGCAGCTGCTGATTGCTGTGGCGAGGAGAAGTACCTGGGAAAGAATGGTGGAAATCTCGGTGGTGACAGCGACACCATGTTCAAGGGTGCGAACTTCGAACGATACCAACAGAGCAAGCAAGCTTGCCAACGTGGTTCCTGGCCTTCATCATTCCCTCTTAAAGATTTCGGTGAGCAGCCTGGGCTAGACAAGGTCATCTCAAAGGTTCAAGGACCTAAACCTTAGAGCCCTAAGCTCCGAAGCTGTAGATAAAGCCCTCAAACAGGTTCCTCAACCCACCTGAAGCAAAAGCCTCTGAAGCCCTGAAGCTTAAACCCTGAGCCCTCAAAGCAATGTCCTTCAATAGTCCAGGTTTTCACCTATGCCCTCCACGATCGCCTGCAAAAGGCGGGATCCAAGGTCAGCAGCTTAGTCCTCTCTTCTAGTCCATACGCCGCAGGGTTTAGGGTTTAGGGTTTAGGGCTTAGGGAAGAATAGAATCGCTGTGGGTTTGTTGTGTTGATGGCTTTACGGGGTTCTACTAAGTTTTGGTGTTCAGAGTGCTCCTTGGATGCGTCCCACTGTTGCGAGGCTTGCAAGCTTCCACCGGCGATTTGGGTTTGGGCGGATGTTGTCTTGCCGGTCCCTGCAGGGAAAGATCAGGCCATAAGCCGGTAATGCAGAATATGGGGATAATATAGAGGCCTTAATGATTAGAATAGGGGAATAGGGTTCGGGGTATATTATACTATAATTAAAGTAAGGAACCCCCAAAACCCTATTCTGATTATTAAGGCCCCTACATTACATTCATCTCCAAACCCTGAGCTCAAAAAGAGCGCTAAGGTCAAGAGCCTCGTGGCCCACCCGGGAGTCGCTGCGACTGAGCAACTCTGTCCGAACAGGGGTTGGGGCTCTCGAGCCTCAAACGTCGATACTTTATGTAGTCTATGTAAGTATATATGCATGCCTGTGTGTCTGTATGTCAGTATGTCTGTACTTACGCACATGCATGCATTTGTGCATGTACGTTTGTTTGTTTGTATGTTTGTGTATGCCAAAGTGCCATTTGGGTAAGGGTGTGCACGTGTGTCTGTTCGCGCGCATTTGCAGGTGTATAAATGTGTACGTACGCACGTATGTACGTACGCGCGTGCCTACGTATATTAGGTGTGAGTGCACATGCTTGTGTCGGATGTTGCTCCCTCACCGAACAGTGTGGTAAGACCGGGAGGGAGGCGCTTCCGCTTTCGGAGTGCACTCTGCCGCACTGCAGAGTCCCTGAAACACGCCCCTTTCGCCTCCTCCCAAAAGCTCCTGGAGGTCCCAAGTTCCTCCCGTTCTAAGGAGCTGAGCCATTAGAGCACAGTTCGTGCTCTTCTCGCATCGCCGTGTGTATTTTGAAGTGCATCTCGTCATCCTGCTGCACTCCGCGAGTGTCCACCGCGCGAAATCGTGCTCCCGCCACAGTGCAGTGCACGTTTGGGCTCTGACTTTTGTTTCCGCCTCCAAATCGCGCTCCGCACGCATTGTCGGGCAGGACCCCTGCTCCTGCCACGGTTCGGGGCGCGTTTGTGTGCAAAATCGCGCTGGTGGTCATGGTCGTCGTGACTGTGGTGGTCGTCGTGGTCGTCATGGTCGTCATGGTCGTCCTGGCTTCTTCAGGGTGTAAATGGTGCATCGTCGTTGGGGGGTCTACGCTGACATGGTGTATGCGTATAAGAATGTAGTTTGCTGGCTCTGTCTATGCCTACGGCTGCCACAACATAGATGTAGATGATTCGAGATGTACACGATTCAGCATGCGTATGTATGTATGTATGTATGTATGTATGAATGAATGAATGTATGTATGTATGTATGTATGTATGTATGTATGTATGTATGTATGTATGTATGTATGTATGTATATGTGTGGCTGTGTGTGTGTGTGTGTAAAAAAGTACGTATATACATAGCATATCTCCTGTACGATGTAAGGGCGCGCATCAGTTGCAGCCTCTGAAGCACCAAAGCCTTAGAACAACGTATGTAAGCTAAACCCTAAACCCTAAACTCTAAACGCGTGCGAGTGTGAGAGTCGAAACTCTAAACCCTAAACCCTGTCCACTTATGCGAGGCTGGCGCAGGGAACCGTCCAAGCAGGAGGTGCCAACGACTTTGCCAGCGCTCCCAAGTGGATTGGCGACCGGGCCGAAAGCACGGTGTGGGGTCCTCACTTATGTAGGAACCTGATTAAGAACCCCTGGGGAACCCTAATATATATTGGGGTTATAGGTTCAGGATTATCAGTGTTTTGTAAGGGGTGTTTCAGGGTTCTTTTCGGGTTGTATGGTTGAGGTTAGGGGTTTCAGGAATTGGGTATAGGCTTTAGAGTCGCTCTTAGAACTTGGTGTTCCGGGCAAGGGGTCAAGGTTGTGGGGTTTAGATGATGGATGGCTGGGCATGAAGGCATGTGCACTGCAGCTCCTTTTAAAAAGAGACGATTAGCTGGATAGGTAGATAGATAGGATACCAACCATAACCTGCATATACCTCCGCATGTATCATCGTCTCTGACGCCAATCAGATCCCTAAACCCCAAACCCTAAACCCCAAACCCTAAACCGTAAGCCCTAAACCCTCGAGGCAGCAGAATGATCAGCTTCATGGGCCAGTCGGAGGAGGATGCCACCAGCTCAGTGATCCACTTTTGAGGGATCCCGGAGAGTGGGTTTGGGGGCGGGCAGGTCGAGATCATCATTATTGGTAAGTACAGGTATTCAGTAGTGTATTAGTTCTTGTAGTATAGCTTGGATTGTGGACCCCTGAACTCGCGCTGAGGCGACTGTTGGAATTCTGCGGAATGCTTGCGATCCGGAAGCCAAGTCGGGTGAGTTCTATGGCCCTTTGGGAAAAGGCGCGTGGGGTTTAGGGGAGTTTAAAGCGCTTTCGAGTTGAGGTAGGTCGCCCTAAACGCTAAACCCTGCTTGGAGGTTCACGGGTAGTTATAAATGGGATTTCAAGTTATAACTATAACCCATATGAGGGGACTTATAACCCCACTTATAACTGCCCATGAACCTCCAAGTAGACCGTGCAGAGTTTCGGATTTTGAGCTGCCGGCCCTCACTGCAAGGCTCAGGATTTAGACCATCTTCTGCTTCTGACCTCTGGTTCGTGTGAGGGTCACCTCAGCTTATGCTGTAGGCGGGGCTACAGAAACAACGGTTGCTGAGACCCTGACTCGAGGTATTCGTGTGGGTACTTGGAGGTTCATGGGTAGTTACAAGTATGGTTATAAGTGGGGTTATAAGGGGTTCCTTTAAGGGTTCCTTTAAAGGGTTCTATGCGGTTTGGGTTTAGGGTTTAGGGTTTAGGGTTCATGGGTAGTTAGAAGTATGGTTATAAGTCCCCTAATATGGGTTATAACTATAGTTACCTTACTTATAACCCCATCTATAACTACCCATGAACCTCCAAGTATTCTGAATAGAAACCCCTGTGGTTTGCTACTCCCCTGCTCCTCTTGCTCCTCCTGCTATGACGACGACAATTACTGACTCGATAAAGATACAAGTAGCGCAGCGATGGCCAAGCTGGCTAATCAGTTGAAGCTGCTCCCTAAACCCTAAACCCTAAACCCCAAACCCTAAACCCTAAACCGCCCTCTCTTCACGGCTACTGCGCAGCTTGCGAGACCCTCAGGCGGTGCCACGGGAACTCACGACACTTCTGAGTACAACGGACCCGTTGGGCTTCTCAAGAAGGAGCACCGGGGTTTAGGGTTTAGGGTTTAGGGGTGAGGGTTGCATGGGCGCTGGCCGGCACCTCAGTCCGTGCTGAAAAAGGTTTAGGGTTTAGGGTTTAGGGGTTCCAGACAAGGCACAGTACCTGATTTCAGGGGTCCCTTCCTCACAATGAATCCTATACCATTTTGGGTCTATGTTGGGGAGAATTCCTTGTAATTTCGGAAACTCCCGTATGGAGTTGATGCTTCAAAGACTTGGCTTGTGTTTGGGTAGTGTCCGGTTCGTGGTTCCTTGTCGCAGAGCTTTCGTGATGGGACTGTCCCTGCATTGCACATGTGCTACTACACAATATCGGGCCTAAATGGTTACCAATAGTATCTTGGGAGTTCCTTGTTATTCGGGTAGTATGTTTTGGCCAAAACCCATTTAGAATTTTTGAGGCCTCTCTTTATTGGGTTTGGGGGGCGTGAAGTCTTTCAGCCGGAGTTTTGTGGCCGTGAACTTCTGAGGTCCACCTTAAGAGCAGGAGCTGCTACTTGCTAAAGGAGCCGAGTTACGTCAGTTAATACGCGGGCTATAAGGGATGCATAAAGAGTAAGTTGTAATATATGACAGATGGGTTATAAGACATAGCATATAACAGGTCCGATGTAGTGTCTAGCATGTAACATGTGTAGTTGTGTTGCCTCTACTTAGACGTCTCGGAAAACCCTAAACCCTAAACCCTAAACCCTAAACCCTAAACCCTAAACCCTAAACCCTAAACCCTAAACCCTAAACCCCAAACTCCCTAAACCCTAAACCCTAAACCGGTAGTCCTACTCCCAGGCCAGGGCTTCACTGCAAAACTGGCCGTGAGCTTCAAGGGATGAGCGGCTTCGAATGAAGGGCGAAGCTATGGCGGTTTAGGGTTTAGGGTTTAGGGTTTAGTGCAACAACATCAAATGCATGTCGCCTTGATTTTAGTATGAGTTAGCATGATGCAAGAAGTGGTACTTGGGCGTTATGTCCATGTGTTTGTGCCGGTTGTGCTATTAGCTATACTTGCACATGTATGCATACACACAAGTCACCGCATGCATGAATGTGCATCTTCTGTGTTTGTGAGTCAGTTAGTCAGTCATTAATTTAGTTCGTTACTCGATTATTCAGTTTGTCAGTCTTGTGTGTCATTGTCAGGTCGGCAGGTAGGTAGCAGCTAGCTAGCCAGCTAGCTAGCCAGGTAGCTCGATGCCGAGGTCGTCAGGTAGCAAGGCAGGGAGTTCGGAAGGCAGGTAGATGCAGGTAGTTCGGTAGCTACTGAGTCAGTTCAAGAAGTAGGTAATGACGTTGTAACTAAGCAGGTTAGTTCGTTAATGCACCCTGCTGCTGCAGAGCTCGCAGAACCACATGCGTGCAAGCATCAGCGTTGGTCGGGCGCGGACGTAACCCGCAACCCAGCTCATGTCAAACCGATGTCTTCGCATGTAATGTTGTTCCTTGGTTTCAGCATTCAGGTTATTCTTGTACTACGTAGTCTGTTCCGCATGTGCATGCATCGGGTGCTCTCGAATTCACTTGCCCTTGCAGCCCGGCAACTGCCTAATGAGGCATTTGTTTGTCTGGGCTCTCGGGTCATATGATGCCCACCTTTGATAAACAAGCACCTTCTGTTCCAAGGGCAAGGATTTGTGGATTCGCTCGTTAGTCCCTATCAGGGGAAGTGGGTGTGCACCTCTTTGGGATTCTCACGGCCACATGTATGTCAGTATGCCGGTCTAAAGCCCTGGTCATGAGGGGCGCGGGAAGGTCTAGTGATCAGGGCGTTTACATAAGTCAGCCCTAAACCCTAAACCCTAAGACATTTGTGGGTGGGAAAAAAGACATTTGTGACTTTGAGTCGTTGTGTTTGGGATGGTGAACCTACCAGCCCCGGCCAATGTGCTTCCGTCGTACTTGGAACCTCGCCAGGCTTGTCCCAGTTGTGAGTGCTGAAACCCTAAGATGTGGAGGAGCCCCTCGCGGATGAAGTCGCCCAAAACATGCTGTGGGCGGCCAGCGAGGCCTCGGCAGAGGTTGTTACCTGGGCTCGGGGTTTGGGGAATCGCGGACTGGCTCTGGTGTTCGGGTTGAAGGTTGAGGGGCCACGGTTTAGGGTTTCGGGTTTAGGGTAGTGTGTACATGGAGGTTCTTGGGTAGTTTTAAGTAGGGTTATAAGTAGGGTAACTGTAGTTATAACTTCTATTAGGGGACTTATAACTCCATTTATAGCTACCCATGAACCTCGAAGTAGACTTGAGCCCAGTAGTAAACAAAAGGCGGATTACCTAAAGACCTAAGTTAGAGTCTCTGTTTGCGCTCGCAAAAGAGCACATCACAGCTGCTTTAGTAATCTTGCCACATTCGTAAACACACGCAAGAAAGCAGTGTATGTAAGCATTTACATGCATGCATGCATGTATGCATGCATGCATGCATGGATGGATGGATGTATGTTGTAGGTATGTGTGTGTGTGTGTATGTGTATACTGTATACATATATAGAAACACACACGTGCTGTGTCACACGGCATGCTGTGTGCGCAGGCCTCGACGGGCATCAAGTTCGATGTCTCCAAGCGTTGAACCACGAAGAAGTGATTTTCGAGTGCAGGGTTTCGCACCGCAGGGTTAGAGAGAGCACTGGTAGAGTCAAGAGCTTGCGGGCCTGGTGAGTGAAGTGGTGGCTGAAACCCTGCACACTCTCCCCAGTTGCAGCTGCTTGAGCTGTTCATCCATTTTCTTGATGGCTTGGGAATCAGGCCTCTCGTCGTGTCGAGTTTTCATGCTTGGTTGCCCGGCAAACCCTGACAAAAATCCAGGCAAACCGAGCTCACGCCTAAAGCCTTGGCAGTGGCAGCTTCAAAGGCAGCTTGCCCCCAGCAGGCGAATCGAAGAGCCGACTTACAGAGAAAGCGCGCTCGACGTCGAGGGCTTGGAATGAAAGCGTTCATAGTCAGAAGGCGTTCCTGAACAGGGGTGTATGAGGGTTCTATACTATAAAGGCCAGGCCTTAACAGTTTGAATGTGGTTTTCCGGATAGTTTTGTATGCTCATAGTAAGGAACCCCTAAGACCCTAAGGAATAGTATTGGCAATTCAATTTAGGGCTTAGAAAACCAGTAGTACACTTGGTCGGTTTTAATCTAAGCAGGGTTCTCTACGCAGGACAACATAATTTGGGGGTTACTTTGTCTGCTTATGTCTCCTATGACCTAGTGTTCTAGGATTTTGGGTATTACGGCTTGGCAGGATATAGGGTCCGAAAATTGGACGGCAGGCACACTGTCGCTAAGCCCGGCCCAGTCTAACAGGAGCACTTGGCACATTGCTGTCCTTGCTCTCTGTACTATTGGGGGTCTCAAGCCCCAGCAAAAGTTCCCTGATTCTGTTGATGTACTAATAATGGTATCGTAAACTTTCTTGTGTACGCTTACGTACTAGGTCGCTCCATGGCAGGGGGAATCAAAGCCTCTGCCCCCCAAGCCATGGCACCTCGCTAATCCCCTGCAGTCCGAACTGAACCACAAATTATCCTAAAGCCCTAACCCATAAAATAGCACGCTTTAAAAGCCCTTGTGGTAACCTTGTGGCACCCTTCTATTACGTAGCCCCTGAACCCCATCCCCCCTTTGCAGGGTCTGTTTGGCATCCCCAGCTATTGGAAGCTCGCATCTCGGAGGCGATCAGGTCTTCGTCGTAGAGAGGTTTGGTTTAGGGTTTAGGGTTTAGGGTTGTTTCATGGTGCTTAAGGGGCTGTTTTCGGGTTTTTGGTGTGGGGGGTGTCGTCGGGTAGGACCGTCGAAGTGCGAAGCGATCGAGCGAAAGCAGCCGAACTTAGTAAGATTGCTGTGCTCTTGAGTTCTCAACTCATGACGGCATTCTGGCGATGAACAAACTGAACAAAGTCACCCTTCGTTTGTGTGCCCCCTCGTTTGCAGCTGGTGTTCAACTCGAGTCTTGCAATGTCCCGGCTTTGGTTGGCCGGGTTGTTGCAAGCAATCCCAGCTCTATAACACTGATACAACCTGATGTTAGCGTTTAGGGTTTGGGGTTTCGGTTGAGGTTCAAAAGAGAGGTTCTGCACAAACAGGCTGAATGTTGAGCCATGACAGAAATTCTGTTACTATCTTAGGTTATGCGATACTATTCAACGTTATACTCGGTATTGCTATGTTATGATATACCTATACCATGTTACACTCTATAGTACCAGGCCACAAGAGTATGAGAGATGAACGTCAAGTCCGCCACCATAAACCCAACGAAAAGTCCTTTCAAACTAAACCCTCAGCCCGAAAATCCAAACCCCAAACTGCAGACCCATATCCCAAATTCAATAGATCGAAGCCCAAACTCAAAGAATAAAACCCTAAACCCTAAACCCTAAACCCTAAACCCTAAACCCTAAACCTTGAACCACTGCTTCACCTCGCCAACTTACTTTCACGAGAGTGAGAGTCGAAACCCTAAACCCAACAGCGTTTAACACCCTAAACTGTAGGCCTAGGACCCCGTTTCGAGGTCTTCACGGGACACAGCCTCGGTGCTGCCCTGGCGATCCTGGCCGCCACAATGGCCGAGGCCAACCCTAAACCCTAAACCCTAAACCCTAAACCCTAAACCCTCAACCCTAAGGGGTTTCATCGGGCTGAGTGTTTAGGGTTTCAGAGTTGCCGGACCACGAGGCCTGAGGTTCATGGGTATTTATAAGTGGGGGTTTATAAGGGGTTCCTTTAAGGGTTCCTTTAAAGGGTTCTATGGGGTTTAGGGTTTAGGGTCTAGGGGTTGAGTTTCCGAGTTTACCTTATTCTGGTGCCCCTGGTATATCGGGATCCTCATTGCGGGTTCCTTACAACGTTCCCTCAGTTTCTGAAACTCGTCTGCTGGTGGGGCTTAGGGTTGTGGCTTTGATGAAGCTTAGGACTTGGGGTTTCAGGGCTTTGGGTTGAGAACGGCAGCTGAGGCAATGCTGGCAGTTATCAAGTCCGGCTTCGAAAGGGCTTTGGGTTTGCAGGAGCTCAGTAGTCCTAGTTCAGCGCTTGCGAAAGGGGGTTTATGGGCTTCGGATTTGTTCCAGGGAGTTTATTCGGGTTTCAAGCTGGGTAGGCATAGCGGCGGCAATGATTGGCAGCATAATTGCTCAGGAGACCCGAAGATACCCAAGTCAGGGAATTCTGTGTTGAGGGCATGCGCACCACAGCCCCTGCTCAAAAAAAGGGCCTGCACCCACATCCCGTCCTGCATGTACAGCCCAGAGTGGTCATCACCACTGAAGCATTGCGATCACTTCTGTTGTTGTGCTAGTTTGAGCTTGAGTTTAAGAAAAAAGGTTTTATCGGGTCCTAAAGTTCTTTTGTGGGGGGTTTTTATAACCCGGCTTAGAGGCTGTTTGCTAAGACCTCTGACCCTTTACGTGGCTTGTGACAAAAAGACTTGCCAATCGATCTGGCAGTGCAAAAATGAGGCCCCGAATACATCTGCATCAGCCCTTTGCTTCCATTCTCGTTGTGCTTGGAGGTTCATGGGTAGTTGTTCAGTATGGTTATAAGTCCCCTAATATGGGTTATAACTATAGTTGCCCTACTTATAACCCTGATTATAACTGCCCATGAACCTCCAAGTAATGGTGTTTTAGATCAACTAAACACTAAACCCTGTGCATATGCGACGAGATGGCTGGTCTCGGCTGCCAGTGTTGTGGAGCGTGATGGCCGTTCCAACGCGCTGCGAAGTTTCGTGCCGGATTTTATTTGTTGAATTTGGAAGACTCAGAATTCGCGAATTCGTTGCAATTGCTTTCTGTGGGCCTTCGCAGCTGGACGAAACCCTCGGACGCATCCGACTCTCAGCGGACGAGACTTGAACCACTGGTGCGCATATCTGTCGTTTACGGTGAAGCGCCACCTAGCGGATGATATTGGGCGATTTACTCTTACTCAGCCGAAGGGGGGGAAGCTGTAGACCACCATACGTTTTGATACTGCCGGACTTGGGCGCGTCGTCCGTTCAAAAGCCAGCGCTTATTATGTGTATTCTGCATTGACTGTTTCGGGACCCGTTTGGTGATGTGAATAGACTCTGTTCTTTCCCTG
The DNA here is from genome assembly GCA_905221635.1 of Symbiodinium sp. CCMP2456. Taxonomy (NCBI): domain Eukaryota; class Dinophyceae; order Suessiales; family Symbiodiniaceae; genus Symbiodinium; species Symbiodinium sp. CCMP2456. The sequence goes on from CAJNDV010008424.1 coordinate 37,260, forward strand.
ATGGCACATGCCCCGCCCGCTGACCCTGGAGGCTTGACCAGACGACTCCCTTGTATAGAGCCCCCTCCGCCTGCCGTGTACAGATTGTGATACATCACCATAGGCTTGTTGAAAACATGTAAAAGGGTCTGGCCCACCACTACATGATAAATCCAGTTTCACTTGCAGCTTTCCACGCGGTGTCCTTGAACCTTTGAATGCAGTGTCAGACAGTCGTTGTCTGTTAATGCCATGTAGTTCCAGTACACACTCATGTCATGTCATGTTTCACCCAGCCGACTTGCGAACCTCATCGGCAGAGTCCGAGTGTCACAGCGTAAACCCCAAAACTTCTGCCGTTTTGGCTTTTTTTCTCTGCCATTGCATCCGACCGTCTGCAGCTTCGGGCCTTTGGCAGCGAACCCTTCCGCAATCCCCATGCAGCTTCTTCTCGTACGACACTGCTGCACAACCAACTCAGGGACGTCCTCCCCAACGTCTGCATTCGCTGTGGAGGCAGTGGTGCAGACGCCCTCCACGGTGCCTGCCGCAGCCGTGGCGCCTTGCCTGGTACCACCGGTGCCGGAGGTGCTGGTTGCCACGGCTCCACTGGCACATGCGCTGCCGCTTATCGAGGTGCTGCACAAAAACGCAAAAGCGCCAACGTCAAGCGCTGCTAGAGCTTCGATTTTACTGCCCGCAATTGCCACTACCGGCCGGCGCTTGGCCATGGCTCAGCTGCCAGCACAGGTGCTTTGGGGAAGTGCACTGCGGGGTGCATAACAGCCGTCCTTGTTGCGGTTGAGCCTTGGTTTCCCTGAAGTCCCGTGTGCGGCAACCAAGCTAGACCCCCTGTAAAACTCATTGGAGTATTGAAGTGCTTGACAGCCCCCAAGCACACCTCGATGATCCTCCCCTCAACAAATAGGTGCAGCAGAGGGATATAGCAGTACATCACAGCGAGATGCGCCGACATGGAAGCTTCCTTGTTGTGGACCTCCAGAAAGTTCTTTTTTATGCTTAGTTAATCCCTTTGGGCCCACCCGCTTGACCTGGTACGGTTTTCCACCATCTGTTCCGGCTAGGAGCGTCCAAATACAAGGTGAACTTGGACCTTAGGGTGGGAAACGATGCAATGACCCCTACAGTACTCGATTCTTTCACCGTATCTTGCGATTGTTCACTAGGTGTTACTTCGCCGTGTCCGGCATCTCCACCCGCGCAGAAAAAGAAAGCGTCCGGGGCATTCTCTGTCCCTTAACTTTGCCATCTGGTATCCTGGTTTCTCTGCTCAAGTTTGGTTGGTTGCGAGAGTATTGCTCCTTCCCACAAGAATTCATGTGCATGCTTTCCTGTGGACATCCATCAATCTCGTCCGCGCAGCCCTAACCTCCTAAGACCTGCCATGGAGTGGTAGGCACGGATGGTATTTAGCCAGTGGGTAAACTGCGGTATACCGTGCCGCCATGGCCATGGACATGGTGTAGTTGATTGCGACGCCTGAGCACTCTTCGTGGGCAAGCCATGAAATGACGTTGCGGCTGAGCCGACAGCTTCAGCCGCGCCCTGTCCTGTATACTGGTTGCGGGGTGGAAGGATGGGTTTGGTTACTGGATGGCCTGGAAGCAGGGCCGCTGCTGCTGCTTTCTTGCAGGGTGGTTACTGCATACCTGGCGTATGCGAGAGACCACCTTCCTTTACATTTGCCGGGCCTGAATCATCCGGCTCCTGGGCCCTTGCCAAGAGTATGGACCCTATGCTGCAGCAGACCATCCGGTCCCTGACCGTGAGTTTGCAAAAGCAAGCCACATTGCAACTGAAGCCATGTGGTTTCTGGAGTGTGACTGGCACTTTGAGCCGGGCCATGCCAAGATTGATAATGCCGTTGGGCAGCATTGACGCTGCTGCTGCGGGGTTGGCATGGCATGTGCACGCTAGTGGTGCCCTCCGCGGTTTCCCGGACCACCTCAGTGCAAGTGATGGTGCCGCCTCTTTTGCATGATGAACCTGGCTATGAATGCATGGACGTCATGCGCTTTTCATACCCGGATTTGCCAGGTTCGATGCATGCGAACCTACGCAGCTGCTATTGCGTCCTACGAGGGGCACGCAGTCCTCGGGAACACCGGTGGCTTTATACATGCGAATTTGCGCGATTGCCTTTGCGATTCTGCACGGTCTGCAAGCTATGGACTAATTACTTCAAAACATGGTACCTGCTTTCTGCATGAGGTGCACCGGTGCAACCCTGACTTTACCAGAGTAATCTTGCACGACGCGCCGAATGACATGCTACTAAGTCCAACAAGGCGGACGCTCCCGTCTGCCAAGAGTGAGTGCGGCCACTTGCAGCCTGCGAACCTGGTTCGTGTCGTGTTGTTTCAATTGGCCCCTATGCTTTCTAGGCATCCATACATTGGCTTGTTTGTGGCGAAGGGGTGCGCAGCATGGCAGCATGCCTGCTTGTGTGTTTCTGTGAATGTTCAGTCTATCCGAGCTTACTTTTAGCAATGTTGTAGCATTATCCTGCCACCGCAGTGAGCAAGAATCCTGTTGTTTGATCGGCCGCCATCATGACCTCCGAAGTTGCTGCTCGAAAGTCATGATCGTGGACCGTGGCTTCGAGACGAGACCCCACAAGTAGGGGATGTCATACATTTGAACGTCATTTGGGGATATTTGGGGCCTAGTCTCTGAGCGTTATAAGGATGCATGAGCCCACATGAAACCGACCTGCACTCCCCTTTCGAACCGAATTATCCTCGCCGGCATTGTCCGAGGTGCGAAAGTCCAAAACCTGATGCCCCAAACGGAGTGTCCAAGTTGTGAGTGCCGAAAAACCCTCAGGAGTGTTTGCAAAGCCTTCGTAAACCCTTGCGAAACGTCTTTGAAACCCAATGCCTTCAGCAGTGTAAACTATCAAATCCCAAAAATCTTAACTTCAACTCTAAAACCCAAGCCCTCACCCCACAGAAACAGGCCGAATCCTGGCCTCGCCTGCCCGACGCGGTCATCGCTTTTGCTGCGCCTCGTGTCGGGGACAAAGGGCTAAGCACCTTGGCATCAAGTCATCAGCTTTTCTTTAAGGGTGTGTGTAAAGCATAAAGTTTTAAAAGGGTTACAAAGAGTCTTCATAGAGTTTAAAACGGGGGATTAAATGATGGACTTGGGAGGGTTTTCCGGCTTCGAGCTGCGGATTTCCGGTTTAGAGGCTTGAGTTTTAAGTTCACGGCCTGGGGTTTAAAGTTTATCGTTTGGGATTTAGCGTTTCGGGGCTCGGGGATGAGAATATGGGGGCGGCCGGGGGCTTGGGTCTTAGGGGTGCGGGTTTCAAGTCGGGTAGCTTCAAAAGTTTTGATTTTGTGATGGAAGAAGCTTGTGTGAGCTTCGTTCATGTTTGTGGCTCTTTGAATGACGGCCGGGTGCCGGGTGCCGACGGATCCCAAGCTCCGATTTTTTCTCCTGTGTTCACAATCTCAGGTTCCAAGACACTATGTTTCAAAGGAACCGCAGGATGTCCCAAACCCTTAAACCCTTCAAAACGAAACCTGCGAGCCCTACAAGCCTTGTCAGCCTTGAGCCCAAAATTCTACGTATTGAGCTTACGACTTGCCTTCTGCTTAAGGTCAGTGGTGGGAGTCCAGAGACCTCTGCAAGAAGCTGCTGCGTGTGTCCGTCTACAACGATGCCGCTTGAATAAAAGCACACGCGCACACACACACACACATACAGGTATGTGAGCACAAACACTCATCACTCGTACGTACGTAAGTACGTACGTATGTACGTACGTACGTACGTATGTATGTATGTATGTATGTATGTATGCTTGCACGTATGTATGTATGTATGTATGTATGTATGTACGTATGTATGGTATACACATGAAGGTATGTTTATATACACGTACATAAAAAAGATAGATAGATAGATAGATAGATAGATAGATGGACAGAGAGAGAGAGAGATAGATTGAGAGAGAGAGAGATAGATAGATAGATAGATAGATAGATAGATAGGTAGTTAGATAGGTAGATAGATAGATAGATAGATAGATAGATAGAGAGAGAGAGAGAGAGATAGATAGATAGATAGATAGATAGATGGTATACATCATACAGAGTGCATTTTTGCCATGAGTGACATCTTCTAGATACTTGTTGCAATGTTTGGGACTTGGAGCCTCTGGGGATGTAGCAAGTGGATTCTGACTGTCTCTACGAGTGCCCCGGTCCGGTTTGTGTGGTTTCCCTAAACCCTAAACCCTAAACCCTAAACCCTAAACCCTAAACCCTAAACCCTAAACCCTAAACCCTAAACCCTAAACCCTACCTGTCAGAAAAGTCCCGGGATCCTTAAAGCGAGCCCTCGGCCTGGAGCTTGGGGAGGAGTTGCGGTTTAGGGGTTAGGGGTTTGAGGGTTAAGGGTTAGGGGTTTAGGGTTTAAGATTTTGGGTTTAGGGTTTAGGGTTTAGGGTTTAGGGGTTTAGGGTTTAAGGGTCTAGGGAGGTTGAGTTGGGGTTGTGAGTCTAATTTTCAGCTCAGGGGAGCTCTACGTGGAGACATAAGCGCCTATTACCATGCCCGCTGATCCTTGGAGCGATCGAAAGGTGATCACCTACATGCCGTTCATGGAGCCCTTGCAGCTGATGGCTGCTTGGCATTCACGTGAGATCCGTTTTTTGAGGAAAGCTTGGAGGTTCATGGGTAGTTATAAGTTTGGTTCTAGTTACCCTACTTATAACCGCATTTATAATTACCCATGAACCTCCAAGAGAGGCTAGGAGGTTTGGGAAGATTTTGGGAAAGGCACGAACTTCAACGACCCACCTGAGTTCGCATGGCCCTTATCACTCCGAGAGTCTCCTGACCAAGTTGGACCGAAAGCCGTAAACCAGCAGCCTCACAAATCGAGTAAATGGGCCTCAGATCCCAGACCTTCAACCCCAGATGATTGGAAGATTCCCTCACCGCACCCCGCAACTCGAAACCCTGAACCCGAAAGCTCTGAACCGAAGCTTCAAATGCGAAAGTTCCCAACCTAGAAGCACGAAACCCACTGGGAGTTCCGGAGGTAAGAGACCCAACAGTAGACAGATGCAGTAGCATCTTAGTAGAACAAGGACCCCAGCGAAGTTAGAAAGCCCCCCAGTAGACCCTGCAAGTTGATCGCCCCCACTTGGAGGTTCATGGGTAGTTATACATGGGCTTATAAGTAGGGTAACTAAAAATGTACCAGTAGTTATAACCCATATGGGGGGACGTATAACTCCCTCCAAGCGAGAACCATAAGACCCTAGAGTCGAACCCTGAATTCCCGCACACTCCCGAATCCACTCAGCAGACAGGGGCTATACGCCCCAAGGCCTCAAATCCGATTAAGGAGCGTAATATAGGGGCCTTTAATTACCTATACTATTTTGGGGTTCCTTGTTAGGATTATGGCATAACAGAGCCCAAAGCCCTATTCTAATTATTAAGGCCCCTACACTAAGCCCTAAATCCAAGATTAAGGACACCTTCAACTACTGCTTTCAGAATGTGATCCAGTGCCTGGGTCAGCTGGCGAGCGGGCCGAAAGCCTTGCACCCAAGTGAGAGGCCACACAGATTGCTCTCTTCTGGGGACCTATAAACCCCAAAACCCTGAACCTTGTGTTTAACGACTATGAGAGACCTTGTTTGGCAAGAGCGGAAACCCTGTTTTTTGTCTTTAAAGGCTTACTGGCTGTTTGTGGGGTCTTCGACAGGGGTGCTGTCTTACATCGTGTTGGGTTTTTGGTGGTGCTAAATCTGGTCCCAATCTGGGTTCGGCAGTTTGTAGTTCTCCGCAACTTGAAAGTCAGGCTGCCATTCTTCGTTGGGGGCTTGGGAAGCAGGGTTCTACGATGTCGCGATCATTGTCGCGTTCGTGCACTGAATCCCATTCTGCGACCCTTTTTGTTGCGATCTGAAAAGCCAATCAGAAATCAACCACACACACCACCAATCCTTAATCGCAAGGGGGAGCATAGGAGTGTCAGGGAGCTGATTCAAAAGTAGCACTTTGTTCTTGGGCACCTGCTGCAGTGTAAACAGCATTCTGATGTTGGGCTTACCTCCTTTCTCCAACGCTGCTCTCAAGCCTGGGCCCAAATCCACAGAACACCAAAACCCGAAAACATGATGTCGCAGGTGGACCCACGTTTGCCCTTCCAGTGCATCCGGGCCTAAATTGCGATGGTTTTCGGGTTCTAGAGAAGTCGGAATAACTAGGGATAATGTCCACTTGGAGTCTTTGCGTCACGATGCCAAAATATATCCCTCCCTCAAGCCGAAATCTAGCGATTCATGCTCGTAGTTCTTGGATGTTGAAGCCTTGCAGCGCCAAACGCAGAGCCGTGTTCGGTGCTTTTGGGAACTCCGAGCTCTTCTTCGGCTCCAATGGTCCAAGGAGCTCTATGTCCCTGGAGCCATGAAGGGGGTAAACTCAAAGATGGAGGAGGGTTTAGGGTTTAGGGTTTAGGGTTTAGGGCCAATGGAGGAGCCGCAGTGTGAATTGCATTTATGCTTTCGAGCTAGCATTTCTTCTAAAAGTTCCACCCTAGACTTCCGCTTCCTTGGGAAACAAGGTTCCCTCATGTTTGAGAAATCCCCCATGTGGGCAGTCGCGGTGTTCAAGGTCTGGCCTGCAGCCTCTGGACCGAAAAGCAATCCAAAGCTGGCTTCAGGGTTGAAAGGGTAAGGTCTCTGTCGCCCTTCTCTTCAAGCTTGAGCATCTTCCTCGTTGACTGCAATGCGGAGCAGCTGAAACTGAGTTTACTGTAAAGCCTTGCAGGATTTCTCACTGATGGGCGGGGCCCTTGCCCACTTCATCGGCAACGCTCTCTTCGGCTACTCCTTTGGAGTTCTGTACCTTGTCTTGCAAGCAAGGACCCGTAACATAACGACCCATCACCACGGGACACGAGCTTTGGCCCACAAGAAGGGGTTTTGTAAGTCGGCTGATTCGTGGTTGCAAGCGCATTGAGGCTAGGTCTGTCAGACGGACCGCACTTTGAGCCAAGGAACAGCGACATCCCCAGGCACGATGCCTACTGCGGGCTGCGAAAGGACCTGCAGTGAAAGCGTGGTCGGGAATCAGTACAGGGGATCTCGAGATAATATAGGCCCTTGGGTATTGGTAACGGCACTTTTCAGGGTTCCCGAATACGTGTATAGACTTCTATCTTCGGAATACGCCTCTGCAAACTAGATGATGTTTCGGATTGTCTCTGAACTTGCTTGAAATCATTGAAGTAACCTAGTCGTAGTCCTTTAGTGTTGCCTTATTCTCTAACCCTCATAGGTTCTGATGCCCCTTGCCAACTGCTGCTGCTCACTTCAGGGTTTTTCGGTGTCCACTTCGGTGTCCATGTTTCAGTGCTGCTATGCTCTCCTCCACAGCTCCACTGCTTTGCCTCGCCGGGATCCCCTGGAAACCTCTCAACGCTTATTCCTCGGGGTTACCAGGGTGATCTGAAACAAAAAAAAATAGGAGCGCCATGGCTTGCAATGGATGCGCTTTGGGTGGCCCTCGGTGGGTAAGCTACTGGATGGTTGCACTCGTTCCGTGGTAAGCTGCATATATGGTGGCGAGGCTGCTCTTATGCTGAAGAGCTGGAGGATGGAAAGCCGATATCAGACTGATACCGGGACTGTCGAAATTGAGCTGGACGCACAAACTGGGAACGGAGGCTTGTGTATGGTCTGCGTGACTGGCTGATTTGAAAAGGATGTGCGGAGCCATGATTGGTGCCCTGATCTGCTGTCGAGTCTGGTTTCTGCAAGAAATCATGTGGAACCTGACGGCATCTCGAGGCTGGACAGTTTTCGAGCGCTTGTGGAGACGCATGTATTGTCCTTTGCACGACTGCTTAGAAAAGATGTGCAAGCGATCGTGGGTGCCCTAGTGGCACTGTTCTTGCAGGGAATACATGTGGAACCTGACAGACTCTCAGACTGGTCGGCTTTCTCGAGTGTTTCCACTGGTTTTATGTGGATGCTGGCATTGGGTCTTGGCTACATTGTCACAGAATGGATTCAGCACGGAAGACAGGAACGACGGACATGAAGTCGGATGTGACGTCGCTGCTTGAGTGAAGTGGTGCTGCTTAAGTGAGGCGGTCCTATCGGCATTTTGCCGGGGCCGACCACGGATATGCATTTGCATGCATGTTCATGATGACTGATTGGATGCACGCAAGGCTGTAACACATGTTGTGACTGCAATTGCAACTGATTGTAGTTATTGCTTCTCAGGTAATTTGTGGTACTGTGTGTTTACAGCTTTGCGCGGACTGTGCAGCTTGATAATCAGTTGAGCTGCTAAATTACTGCAACAACTGTACTCCCAAGCAAACCTCGCCGTGGGCATAGTTCTCAGCAATGCGAGAGCGAAAAAAGGGTTTTGAGTGTGAGTGTCTAAACCCTAAACCCTAAACCCTAAACCCTAAACCCTAAAAGATAAACCCTAAACCCTAGTTCGTTAGTGTTGCCTTATTCTCGTTCTTGATTCCCTTGCATTCGTCTGTTCAGGAGCTGCTGCCGGCGGCAAGCTGCACCACCATGGAGGACTGCGGAGATGTCAGGGCTGAGGGTTTAGGGTTTAGGGTTTAGGGTTTAGGGAATGGAGGACTTCGGAGATGTCAGGGCTGAGGTCTTGAGCTTGGGAATCAGGGTTTAGGGCATCAGTCTCTGGCCATTGCACAAGTCCAGAAGCAAGAAAGGCCATAGCAACTCACCCCTCTGCGAGGACCTTCAGAGCCGTCTGGCAACTCCTCTGTCAGTGGATGTCCAAACCGTGTCCTCAAACACCCAACCTTCTGCCCTCTGACAACTCGCCTTATTATCAGAGGTTAAGCCTTTGTCTGCTTGTGTAGGTGGAGAAGGGAGCACGCGCCAAATTGTTCATGATCCTGTCTCGCACGGATGGGCGACCCCACCGAGGCTAAACGGTCCTTCTGAAAGGCGAGAGGATAGTATGGCACACTGTACCCCAAAGCCCCATCGGAATGATGAAGGCCCTTATAGCATCAAAACAAAAAACAAGGCGATGATGTCTTCTGCCCTCATCTCGGACAGCCCTCTGTCGGTGCTGGTATCTCCTAGCCGTCCTAGCCCATGGTGCAACAGGAGCTCGATGAGGTTGTATGTTTTGGCTTGGCCCACGACCCTCGGCTTTTCTCCAAGCTTTCAGTATCATAGCGGCCATAGCGATGTGCAGAGCCACTTTGGAGATCCTGGGAAGCACACCTCTTGGCACCATGACGTGTGAACCCTTCTGGGTTGATGTTCGAGGTACAGGAGGGGGGATTGCGATTGCGTCGTTCTGTGGCAGATGGTGGTCAAGTGCAGCTGGCCTGGCCCAGGATGTCAACGCAACATCCGCGGCGCACTGCCGACAGAACTGCTGCGACGATGAGTACTGCAGCGTCTGGCAGGTCATGAGGACTCCGGGCGCTCCGTTTAGGGTTTAGGGTTTAGGGTTTAATTAGGGCGCTCAGGGTTAAAATCTGACGGGGTTTCAGGAACCCTTCGTCTAGGACCCTGGAAACCAAAACGATTTTTGTAAGTCCTCGCCTGGCTAGTCCGAGGTGTGAGAGTGTAATGATTTTTGTAGCAGTGGCCAACAAGCCGCAACAAGCCGGAGCCCATTCCATGCCGCTTGTTCGTCCATCAGCTCTCGGAGGGGTTCCCATGTCGGCGCCGATGCCGCTTTTACAATACTCGAAGTAGAAAATAGAACCTAAGTGATCAGGATTAGAACAGCGCTTTCCGGCATATCAGCCTACAAATATATAGGGACTGTGCTGGCAGATTCTGGCTGACTATTCAGACCTCGGTATTACTTTATGCTCTTTTCCTCACCCATAGAGCGACTGCAATGTGGACTTTTTCCGTAAGCTGGGGCTCTGTGACCGTGTCTGTGGTGGGATGTGAAAGTACTGCGTTTGTATTTCTTGCGAGATTCATAGAACAGCCGTGTTGCAACGTTGATATCTTGCTAGTTTCTTTGGGTAGAATTTTGCTATTCGCAGTGTTCTGCGGCCAGTTTTTAGAAGAGCAGATCCAGGAACAATCAATGCTGGCGCGGCCGCAGCCACCACTGCACTGCGCTCCATCCCTATGCTGCAGAGGCTTCGGGGAGCGTGAGGGTTAAGGGTCAACAAGATAGTTGGGGTTGCTTGCTACGTGGGAGGGCTTAAGGCTCGAAAACGGTTTGGGGCTTACCACCCGAAGGATCATTGGACTGAGTGGATGGCTTTCAGTCAGGTTTCCAGAAGGATGAGACAACACAAGCTGACTTCGCAACTGCAACCATCTGGGTTCATTGTGATCTCGAGATTCCTAGACCTTACCCTAGATTTCTAAGCCCCTGAACCCTCAAACCCTAATTCCTGAATCCTGTTGGCGCAGGTGGCATCCGGACAGCGCTTGCACTGAGCGTGAGAGCGCCAGTAGTGCCCTGACAGAAACCGTCAGCGGCAGTCCTGGGCTTCGCGGTTTTAGGGTTTATGGCTTCAGCTGCGCCTTACTCACTAAGTCTAGGACATTTTCAGGTGGGTAGTTATCGTTATAGGAGCCTTATAGAAGGTCTTTATACCTTATAGAAGCCTTATAGAAGCCCTATATACCCTAAACTCCCCACCTGTGGTTTCCTTTAACTAAGTGATTGCGGTCAAGTGTTCGCCCTGGCAGAGTCGCAGTGGGCCAGTTGCAAAAGGCTTCAGTTGCGGGATCCGTGCTGATGGGTTTAGGGTTTACCTTAAGAACCCCAAACCTACTTTTTTGTAGGGTCCCTATACATCCCATATTAGAGTTTATAATAAGAACCTACAAAAAAGTGGGTTTTAGGTTCTTAAGGTAGGGTTACCTGTGATACTGCCGAACGATAGGCACACTCGTGCTGGAGGTTTGGAAAAGAGCGACTCGACAGCCGAATCCACACTAGAGCCCTTTCGAGTTCTACGTGAGCTTCGACAAGATCAGGCTCAACAAGTCTGAACAAGCAGTAGCAATATGCCGCTCTAGGCGCGTACTTACTCGAACATCAGACTCGAATAATTCAGGCCCTAAACCCTAAACCCTAAACCATAAACCCTAAACTCTAAACCCTTGAAGTTGCTGCGCGCAGCTGGCCACTTGGTCTGGCCGGGGGAGGCAGTAGAGACCTGCTCCTCCAAGCTGAAGCTTAAGAACCCAAAACCTACTTTTTTGTAGGGTCCCTATAAATCCCATATTAGGGTTTATAATAAGAACCTACAAAAAAGTGGGTTTGGGGTTCTTAAGGAAGCTGTGATTTCTTCGGCCGGCGGGCTACGCAGGAGCCCGGACGGACTCGGATTTGGAAGCTCGACTTCCTGCTCCGCTCCGAAGTGTCCGCTGTTTGCTAGGTTGACGAGGTGCGTTGCAGACTCCTCGGTCTTGCGCCTCGAAACTGTTGTAGGAGGCAGCCTCACGCAGGCTCGCAAGAGACCCATGGAGGGCTGTTGCTGTTTTCAAGGGTTTAGTTTGGTGGTGTTTAGTGCTCAGGGCTATCGAACTTCGGTTCAGCCGCGGGGTGGTGTTGGAAAGACAAATCAGTGGTGTGAGACGGCACAACCGACTTCCTTCGGTAGTCTTATACAGTGTGAACTACTGCAATGATGCTCGTGTAATTAGAGGGTCAGGGGAAGGAAACGCCGATTGCGGTCCGCGTAACGCTGTTTCCAACCAACCTACGTACTAAGTCCGCAGACCCGTGTCTACGAAAAGAGAGTGCGGAGGATCGTGACCGAAGACTTTTGGTGATCGGAACACAGTGCGAGCATCGGCTTACATTCTCAGTATGTAGACAAACGGATGGATATGTTTTTGCATCTATGTTACTTTATCGATAAACGTGCATATATCTATACGCACTTAGTCGTTTCATAATGTTAGGTTATGTTTATACCCACAAGCATATGCTAGTGTTTGTGTTCGCAATTAATTAGACAAATTTGTAGGCAGATGAAGATGCAACCTACTTCATCGTCCATTGTGTCGGAAAGGTTGCTGGCCTTCACTTGCTGCCTCGCCATCCTAGGTTTACCGAGATGATTCCCAACCGCTCTCAAAATGAGCGTTGTGGTGAGCAAAAATGGGCGTGGCATCACAAGCATGCAACAGCCTCCTGTCGGTTTGGGCCACACCTGCAGCATCAATTACATGTTGGGCATTGCCTATACATACATGCATATTTAGATGACTCTCTCTCTCTCTCTCGCTATTATATATATACATATATATATATATATATAGAGAATACATAGACCTATTTGCATGTATGCATGCATGCTTTGCATGCATGCCATGCATGCATGCATGTACGTATGTGTGTGTAACAGCTTCGAGTGAGCGTGCTCAAAATGTCTGTACATGCATATACGTACTGTGCAATCCACAAAGCCGAGCTTCGCTTAGCCAGGTCTCGGGCCGTGCTCCAGCCCGGGTCTCGCTGTTTGGTAGTCCAGGGTCAGGCTTTAGGGTTTAGGGTTTAGGGTTTAGGGTTAGGAGTTTGGGGCTTTAGGATCTGCGGGCTTTGGGAGGCTTGGCAGTCTCTGGGGATTGTACAAGTCCACATGCAAAGGATGTTGGGGATGCGAGGCAGTTCACCTGCAGGCTTGGCAATGGTAGTGCCAGGGACGCGTTGTAGGTCGTAAAGTAGACCCTGGAACCCTCCTAATTAAAGGAAACAGAAGCCGTTGAGCATCGGCATTCGAATGTTGGCGCACGGAGCCAGAAGATGTTCGGGTACGTAGAGTAGAGCTGTGGTACGTCATTGCATCATGTTCTGCATGCTGCACACCACGCATCGGTTTTGGAGCATAAAAGTCGTGAAGAGCCATTGTCACCCACGGAAGGTCGAAGATCAACGCCGTGGTGGGAGGCAGCTGTTGAGGGTTTGGTTTCATAGTTTAGGGACTGAGGCATTGGATGCTTTGGCTTCAGTGTTTGGAGCTTGTTTACGTGCCTGTGGGCTTTGCCGAGCGAGTATGACATAATAGCAAGAGCAAAACAGTGAAGTCAGACGTGTCTAAAAGCCCTGAAGAACATGCCCCGAACTCTAAAGCCCAGTGAAGAACATGCCCCAAACTCTAAAGCCCTAAAGAGCATGCCCCAAACTCCTAAAGCCCTAAAGAGCATGCCCCAAACTCTAAAGCCCTAAAGAGCATGCCCCGAACTCTGAAGCCCAGCGCAAGAGCTCAGCTGGAGTCTAAGGTAGAACCCATGGGTTTCTAGTATGAGCCCGTAGCCCTGGGACCCTAATATACCTACTATATACCCTATATATACCCTTATGGGACCCTAGAATCCCCTAAGGGCCCATGTCCCTAAATCCTAAACGCACCTTAAACCCCCGAATGGGCTTCCTGACGGTGGATTGCTTGAGGGAAAAGGGCAAAAAAAAAAAACCCTAAACCCCTTAACCCTAAACCCTAAACCCTAAACCCTAAACCCTAAACCCTAAACCCTTAACCCTAAACCCTAAACCCTGGAGGCCTGGCGCAGGCGACCCACGCCCAGCAGGCCCGAACGGCCCACTGCCCAGACGAGGGGCACTCGGACTCGGAGGTTCCTGGCTAGTTATAAGTTTAAGGGGTTCTATTGGGGTTTAGGGTTTAGGGTTTAGGGTTTAGGGTTTAGGGTTTAGGGTTTAGGGTTTAGGGTGTTTAAGGGGTTCTATTGGGGTTTAGGGTTTAGGGTTTAGGGTTTAGGGTTTAGGGCTTGGAGGTTCATGGGTAGTTATAAGTGGGGTTATAAGTCCCCTAATATGGATTGTAACTATAGTTACCTTACTTATAGCCCCACTAAAAAACTACCCATGAAGCTCCAAGCAAGCAAGGGTGTTTAGTTTTTTTTTCTGAGCTTTCGGTTCTGCAAAGGTTCCTTCCAGGCTGTGAGGGTGCGATGTGACTGTGGGGGATTCTGTCGGGTGTTTTTCAGGCTTCGGATTCAGGAGTTCCGGTTTAGGGTTTAGGGTTTAGGGTTTAGTTTAGGGTTTAGGGCCCGGGCTTAAAAAGCTTGGGCTCACGCAAGAAACAGCAGAGGAAAGAGGAAATCCTTACTTACTGCAAGCCCAAGCAACTTCCAGGCATCACACCGAAAGCGTGCCACGCGCATCTGAAGTGAACAACCCTCCAACCCACACAAGAGGCTACACCTTGGGATTTCGGGTTTGGCAAAATCTAAAGCCCTAAACCCCAAATCCCCTCAGCAAGAATGCCCAAGCCCCCTCAGCCCTACACCCAAACCCTAAACCCTAAACCCTAAACCGCAAGGCCTTGTGCGAGTGTGAGAGTCGAAACCCCTCAGCCCTACACGCGTGCCAGCGTCATTTCCTGAGGTCATGGAAGCCTGGAGATCCGTCAGCAAGGAGGGGAAGTTCCAGAAGGAGAAGCCAAAGCCTCGCGCGTGCTTTAGGGTTTAGGGTTTAGGGTTCAGAGTTCACTTGGACCCTTAAAAACCTACCTTTTTTGGGACTCCTTATATTATGATTTCGTGACAAAAGTTCTTCAAAACGTAGGTCATTGGGGGTTAAGGCAGGGCTTCGATTTCATCCACCCAGCTCCAAGTTCGAAAAGGTTGTCTTGCGGATTTCGCAACGATGTCTGTAGGGGTTGTATATACCGGGGTTTCGAAAGGTTTCAGAAGGTAATTCTTTTCTATTCTATATGCGATCAAAAAACAGGCTTAAGGGAGTCAGAAGGACTGTATAAGGCTGCTGTCAAGAATTTGAAAGTTTTGTTGGGGGATGACGGGCTATTGCTACGCAGTTCCTGGATGACCCCGCAGACCCTAAACCCTAAACCCTAAACCCTAAACCCTAAATAGCCTTAACGCTTAAAGCCGAAGCCATTCTCCAGAAGCCTTGAGTCCTAAGTCCTAAGTCCCTACACCTGGAAGCGCGCAGGAGGGTTTAGGGTTTAGGGTTTAGGGTTTAGGGTTTAGGGGTTTAGGGGTTTAGGGTTTAGGGTTTAGGGTTTAGGGTTTCATTTTCCGAAAAGGGCTTGGGGCTTGGTGTTCAGGGTTGAAAGTTTAGGATCCAGGAGCTCTTATTCTCAAGAAAACTTCAATCCTGAACCCCCGAAGCCGCAGCACAAAGTCCTGCATATTCCCGTACCAAATCCAGAACCCTCCCAAAAATCTTGGGCTTCGAAGATCGAAGCTACTAGGTCCAAGATGAAGCAAGCGCAGGCGCTGCCAACCACGTTTCGACTTGGGGTGTTAGGTTTAAGAGCAATAGCTACGAAAGAGCCTCTAAGGCTGTGGGGGGAAGCGGGGGGTTCGTGCTCAACCGAAGGTCAAACACGGAGGTTTAGTTCTCAGGTGATGTGAGTTTCGAAGGGTCGCTTTGGACTGTCGGAGGCGCTGTTGCAGAAAGACACGCCCATCAACCAAAACCTTGTGGGTTCAGGCTTGCGGCCCGGTTGAGTGTCGCCTTGGGCTGCGTTTTTATGTCAGAATCCATCTGTTCACCGTCCCACAAGTTGCCGTTGCGTGGTGGCCCAAGACGACAACGCAATCTTCTTTGGTAAGGTACTACCAGCCAAGTTGACAGCATGGCTCGTTTTCTTGGCTATGTGTTGCTTCTGCCCTTCGCAGCGGCAGTGAACGTGACCAGCACGCGCTTCCTGGCTGGCGACGTCGCAGCGTGCCCGGGGGATACCCGGGGTGATGGGAGGCCACCGGACTAAAGCCCCCCAAGACCCTAAACCCTAAACCCTAAACCCGAAACCCTAAACCCTAGCGCTAGCCACAAGGCCCGGTGTGCCTGCTTCGAACCTAACTTCACGTTTCCATGTTTCTGCGGAGGTGCAACAAGGATGACACCCACCGCGTGTGCGCAAAGATCGGCGTGGAAGGCACATCCTTTTGGGAGTTCACGGGCCAGAGCAGCTGGTGCAACACGGACATTTACGGCGATGGCTTGATGCTTGGCCGTAGAGTAGGTATCCTTTCACCTTTTTGGGGGGTAGTCGCATCCCTACATAATCCTGAAAGGTTAGTTACTGTGGTCCCCTTAAACGCCTTAAACAACTGTAAAACCTTAAACCTCACAGTTCCAAACCCTTAACCCCCTGAGCCCTAAAACCCGAAGCAAACCAGTACTGTACCTCACTCCTTCTCAGTGACCGCTGGTTGGCTTCAGACTTTGGGAGCAGTGTGGGGTTCCCTCGGGCTCGCACCTGTAGCGGTTTAGGGTTTAGGGTTTAGGGTTTAGGGTTTAGTGTTCAATCTCCAGTTCAGGCCCAGTCCCCTGCGATGCGACTTGGAGCCGGGCGGGTGGGAAAACGCCCCGAAAACCCCCAAAGTCCTAAATCCGAAAAAAGCTCGGCAAGTCAGGATCGCTTGCCCCCCACAGAAGCCCTACTGGTGCATTTGACACTCGGCTGCCTGTTCCGTTTGGTGTTTCTGGATGTTGTTTTTGGGCTTGTACATGAGGTAGAGCTAGGTAGGGATATTAGGGAATCGTGGCGAGTGCATATATGTTTTGTGGAGCTTCTTAGGCATGTTGATGAATTTATACTTGGGGTTTTACCTCGGGAAAAACAAAAAAAGGCCCCAAACCGTAAAGCATCCCAACCCCCCCCCGGCAAAAGCCCCTGCCCCATGCCGACCCCAGGCAAGTGGGCCACAGCTTCGTGGATCAAAGGCGAAGGCTGCAACGACAAGGTGAACTTCGACTGCGCAGCCACGGACGTTTGCAATCTCAAGGCGGGGTTGATTCAACGAAGGATCTTTTTGATTGAAGGAAACTACAGGTGGGGAGTTTAGGGTATATCAGGCTTCTATAAGGTCTATAGACCTTCTATAAGGCTCCCATAGCGGGAACCCACCTGAGGACTTGAACTTTTTGGGGTTTCTATTAAAGCTATAATGAGTAGGCTAAAAGTTTAGCTTGTAGGAAGGGTTCAGAGGTCAGCCAAGTTCTTTTGAGGGTTCTTTTTTAACGGCTCATCCAAAAGAGTTCCTTTAAGGGCGACTATGAGCGGTTACTGTAAGGGCTGGGTATGTAGAAGCCTGAAAGATTGGAACCGGGTTTTGGGTGTATATGGAGGAACCCCGAGGAATGGTAACAGTTGCCTTTCAGACCCTTGTAGAATTACTGACACTATTTCAGATAGGTTTCCTCTTTACAGTTGTACAGGAATATACCCAAAAAAACCCTATTGTGATGTTTCAGGCCCTTGTGTTAATCTCCAGGCATCCTACACAGACGGCAACGTCGACTTGAAGCCCGCCCACGATTGTATGCAGACGAAGTGCAAGCAGCAGTGGGACGCCTGTCCTTGACAGATTTTCTAGACCTAGGACTTTCTGGTGCTTCAGGAGGAGAGAATATACGGACCAATATGAGGAACTATAGTGGATCTGCTCTCAAACTACCCTGAAGCACCAGCAAGAGGCCCCCTTCGGGGCTCTGTTCCATGCTGAAGGCAGCATCCGAGAGTCTGCAACTGAGACCGATCTGTAGCCGTAGCCCTGGGGCCTAGCTCCATCCATCCGCCGTGACAAAACAAGGCCTTGCTGCCGTTTAAGAAGGGGGAAGAGGGGGGGTTTCGGGTTTGGGGTTTAGGGTTTAGGGTTTAGGGGATTCAGAAATTGGAGGTCCCTGTGTTAGGGGTCCTTATCATGAGGCTCCTGCTATTAAGGGTTCATGTGGCGATCGTCTTTTTGCGCTTGGTATCCCATGTGGTTTCGACCAACCAGCGAAAGCACGCACGCCATGTTTCACAGCCGTGTCAGTCTTAGCAGCCTTTGAGGCTGGAAACCTCGTGGGATGCCCAAGCCAGGTGCAACAGACTCTGATGCACTGGATGGGCGACTTGAAGAAGACCATACAGCCAGCCTTTCGGCCGAAATGAGGGCAGCTGCAACTCCAGCTGCATACATTCCTGCCATAAGAACCCTGACAGAATCCCCTTGAAGGGAACCCTTATGCCTTATTATTATAGAATCATACAACCCCCTTAAGGGAGCTCATAAAGGTTGAGGGTGTGTAGCCCACCTGCTAAGTTCTCTGACAATTTGAGTCGCCCACAGCGGAAGCTTCCGAAAGCTTGAGCTGGACCGTTCAACGAAATGTCCTTCGAAACAAAGTGGAACTTGAAAAAGAAGAAGCAAGCCCGAATACACGTTGTATTGGAGAGTTCCGTACTCTGAGTGTACTATAACATCCACCGAAACCTTTTTTCTAGTTGTTCAGGACCCTGTAGCAGCCTATCATACACTAAACCCTGAACTAACATGGAACCTGCGAGTGGGCCGTTGATAAGCTGCGGCCTTTCCGACATGTGCTATGTCAGGTGCCGTGGTAGTGTCAAGGGTGTGTCAGACACCAAATGTGCCCGTGTCGTTGACCTTCTTCGGGTAGCGATCCGTTCTTCCCAACCCTAAACCCCTAAACCCTTAACCCCTAAACCCTAAACCCTAAACCCTTCTGTCACCGAGACGGTCTTCTTCGCTTGGCGCCGTCTGGTGGAAGCCAGGCGTCAGGTCCCGGCCTCGGGCCTGTTACGGGTCCTTCATATGGGGTAGTTGTCAAGATTAGGGTCCCTTTTGGGTTTAGGGTTTAGGGTAGGGTCCCTTTTGGGGTACCCTAAATAATGGGTGCCGTATTATAATAAGGACCCAAATAAGGGACCACCATGATTTTGACAACCACCCATATGGTATCAGGTTATTTAGGATATACTTGGGCCCTTATGAAGACATGTCTACCTGCAAGCTGCAATTTGTGATAGGGCCCGTGTGAGGGTGGCTTAGAATTGGAGTCTTGTTTAAAGGGCCTGAACCCTGAACCCCTAAACCACCTTTTGTGCTCGCCTGGCATCTCCGAGTTGTGAGAGCGGCAGCCACCTTCTATGATGATGATATCACAGTTTAGGATTTGGGTCCTTTCTTTTCTGAGACGACGGTTACCTTATTTCCAAGAGTGTTGCATGGGTGGCACAGACTTGCTCTTGAGGATTCCCACGACCCCAAACTCTGGACCCTTCTCTGCTTGCGCCCCCCAAAATCCCCAATGCCGCGACATCTTGAATCCCTATGGAATCCGTATCCTATAGAACCCGCGTTTGAATAAGAACCGCACAGCACTCCTAGAACCGTCTTCGAACCGTGTGGCACCTCAAACTGCTTTTCCCGTGCCGTCCCAGGAGAAGAAAGCAGCCGACCTTCGCCGTGAGCATGCGCGCCTGGCCAAGGACGGAGCTGGGAATGAAGGCCTTTACTACTATGGGTAGTTATAAGTGGGGCTATAAGTAAGGTAACTATAATTATAGCCCATATCAGGGGACTTATTATGACCATACTTATAACTACCCATGAACCTCCAAGTACAGGGGCTTGGAAAACTAGAATCGTGAAGACGGTCTGGGTGGAACATGATACAATCAGGATTCTGTAGAAGGCCTCTTTGAACCCACATAGTGTAAGGGTTACTATATGGGTACCTGTAGTACAACGGTGTTACAGAGGGCTTTGTAAGATTGACATAGGGTTCTGGCTATGTCTCGTAGACAATGAACGGCCCAACAGAGGCCATGTGGTGGATCCTACTAGCTTGGTTTGCATCGGCAACTAAACGCGTAAAGTTAACCCTAAACCATGTAGTGTCATCATCGGCAGTACCACATAAAGGAGTATGAAAGGATATGTTGTTCCACCCTAGTCCCGAAACCCTAAACCCTAAACCGTACATAAAGGAGTATAAGAGGATATGCTGTTCCCCCTAAACCCTAAACCCTAAACCCTAAACCCTAAACCCTAAACCCTAAACCGTGGTAAGCTCACGTGTATTTCTCCAAGGTGGGGGTCCCAGTTGTGGGGTATAGCCCCCCATGAGGTCGTGGCTTCGAAGAGGTCATCTGAGCATTTGGGCAGGTATGCAGAACCATATATATATATATATGTATATATATATAATTAATGTACACATATGTATGACCCTGCCATAGCTAAACGGCTCTTTTGGTTTGGGTCCGGGAACTCAGCCGCTAGATCGCTTGAGATTGCAAGCCTGCGAGGACGAGGCGAAGAAGCGCATGATCCAAGCAGCCTCATTCCCAGCCCAATTATTCTGTTGACATATTCTATTTTGTACAGACTTAAATTACGGTTTAGGGCTTAGGGTCTAGGGTTTAGGGTTTAGGGTATTAAAGTGGGCGAAGCGGAAAGCCTGTTGCAAAAAGGGTATTAAAGTATGATACTGTTACATGCCATCAAGACTTATACCGATCGCTTGCGCTGTGGGGTTGAAACCCGGTTGACGAAGCAATGCATTTTCAACAGCCTCTGCATCTCATGCTTCAAGGTACACCTTCACTGAGGAAGGTAGTTTAAAGTTTTGAAGTAGCTTGGCATGTTTAACATGTTTTCGGCGAGATGCCAAGCTTTATTGGGCTTGTTGGGGTGCTGGTGTCGTATTCGTGGCTTTCCTGTCTGTCTGCTTTGACAGAGGCTTCAAAGCCATTCTTCAGCACAGCACAGCAAGCACCACACTCACAGAGCTACCCATCCCAAACGACCATGGTGGATCTGGTTTCGCTGATCTTGTCTCCTACTCCACACATGAGCTGGTGTCTGAAACCGTGCACCGTAGGACCACAAATACCGCTACCTTCCCAATCCGAGACCCTGGCGCTGACTGGCGACCCAGACAAGATGGATCCCACTGCTCTGAAGGCACTGGCAGCGCCTCGCATCCGAATCTTTGACGGTGAATTTCTCTAGTTTAGGAATCTGATTTCTATACCTTGAGAATGGAAGGATCAATATCAAGAGCCCAACTGAGAACCAGGGGTTGCTCCATCAGGTTCCCACGTTACAAGCTGTACCCGCATAGCAAAACCCTAAACCCTAAACCCTGAACCCTAAACCCTAAACCCTGAACCCTAAACCCTAAACCCTGAACCCTAAACCCTAAACCCTGAACCTCTCTACCAATGTATATTTAAACCTTAAACTCTTCGT
>CAJNDV010008424.1:63101-85578 GCA_905221635.1 Symbiodinium sp. CCMP2456
CTTACAACTACCCATGAACCCTAAACTCTATAGAACCCTTTAAAGGAACCCCCTATAACCATACTTACAACTACCCATGAACCCTAAACCCTATAGAACCCTTTAAAGGAACCCCCTATAACCATACTTACAACTACCCCTAAACCCTAAACCCTATAGAACCCTTTAGAGGAACCTTTAAAGGAACCCCCTATAACCATACTTACAACTACCCATGAACCCTAAACCCTATAGAACCCTTTAAAGGAACCCCCTATAACCATACTTACAACTACCCATGAACCTCCAAGTAGGGTCCGGGCCCTGACCGGCCCTCGAGTTAGAAACCGTTTTCCTCAGCTGTTTGGTGCTTAGTAGGGAATGGGGGAATGGTTTAGGGTTTAGGGTTTAGGGTTTAGGGTTTAGGGTTTAGGGTTTAGGGTTTAGGGTTTAGGGTTTAGGGTTTAGGGTTTAGGGTTTGGGAATGGGTTATAGGGACTACTATAAGGGACCACAAGGGACTATCATAAGGATCCATTCCCCCATTCCCGACTAGGCACCGGACAGTCAGCGCTGCCAGCATCACTGAGTCTTGTTTTCTCTGTTGGAGGCCCTCTGGGCCCCACGGCGCCAGAAGTGACTCTGCCCAGCGCCCTTTGCTCGCCTTGCGTGCAGCGCCCTGGCATGACGCGGGTCTTGAATCCTATTGTTGCGGTCTGGGTCCAAGTCGCACTGGTACCTGGAAGTTCCCCACGTCTGTGCGTGCTTGGCACTCCTTCTTGGGCACAAAGACCCCTGGGTGCTCAGCTTGCACTGCCCGGTGCTACCCTGCCAGGTTGGGCTCTCAGGGCATCAACCTGCATCTCGTCTGGGGATTGTGGGAGATTGGTTTATAGCTTTTTGGGGTTCAGTGTTTGGAATGCTGCGGAGGTGGATTGCACTTTTTGATTGCCAGTGCCGTGAGGCCCGTTTGACTCGGGCATTGACATGTAGGGCAACGCGCTCAATCGATTCCGGGCCATCAGCCGGACGACGAGGGCGTCAATCACAAAAGGCTGCGCAGAGACGTCCATCAACAGCATATGTTTTTGAAGCTCTCACCAGCTCCCTAGCAAGCTCCGCTTGAAACCGATTAAGGCTGCTGAACTACCTTCTGCCGCTTGGCCGGTTTTGGACACGTCTTGGTACCAGTAGCGCGAGTGGTTTTGAAAGTCCTGAGAGCCATGTTGATAGACGCGAGAGTCAGGTTACTTCCCCACCTGATTCAAAGGTTTGCTGTGCTGGCCTCGCTTTGAAGCTACTTGGAGGTTCAGGGGTAGTTATAAGTGGGGTTATAAGTAGGGCAACTATACTTCTAACCCATATTAGGGGACTTAAAACCATACTTATAACTACCCCTACCCCCTAAACCCTATAGAACCCTTTAAAGGAACCTTTAAAGGAACCCCCCATAACCCCACTTATAACTACCCATGAACCTCCAAGTAGAATGTTCTTAGAGCATCGGGACGGCTACCCCTCGAAGCTGCCATGCCTTGGCATGAAAAGCCAGGTGCATTCCTTTTTGGGTTTAGGATTTAGGGTTTAGGGTTTAGGGATTTTTCAACCCAGAGCAAAGGACTAATTCTCCAAATTAGGGTTTCTTTTTAGGTCTCCAATATAGTACGGCACCCTTATAAAAAGGACCCTTTAATTTTCAACCTAGACCATGTAAACCCTAGCCGAACCTTCGCAAGGAATGCGGGCGTCGTGACGAGCTGCTCAAAACTTTGCAGCCACCTTCCCACCAAGGCGGAGCAGACAGCACGGATGCCCAGAAACACCTTGGGGGTGTCTTTAAAGTGAGGTATCTTGTTTGGGGGTTCTGTCGACTTCAGTCAAGATGATTGCAGGTCGTGGTCTGGCTAGACTTGAGTCCAGTAGCCAAAAACCTAAACCCTAAACCCTAAACCCTAAACCCTAAACCCTAAACCCTAAACCTTAACATAAGGATACTGTGATAAGGTCCCTTGTTTTCTGCAAGTTGCACTGAACAATTCCTAGGCACTGGAGGAGATATTCGTAGTCCAAAGCACCTGCAAAAGCCTTGGGGCCTCCATGCTACCGGGAGCCTACAGGGTAGTCGGGGGTTTTGGGGGTCAGGGTAGTCGGGGGGTTCAGGGCCTGGGGTTCAGAAATTAGGGGACCGGTTGTTAGGATTCTCTTTTTCTTGAGATATGATAAGACTGGCTCGAAGCTTCCATTCCATGCACAGCTCCCGATAAGCCTGACAAAAAAAGCGCAAAAACAAGCGCACTCGCACGAGCGCGCGCACACACACACAGAGACATACCTACATGCATATATGCAACTATATCTGTACATGTGCACAGGCCCGCGAACGTGTTTCGTTAGAGCGAGGTCGAGGTACGTTGTTTTCGGCCAGTGTTTTCTTTTAATTACAGGCAGACAGACAGACGGACGGACAGAGATGCACATGCACACATACACGGACGACGAAACCACACCATGGAACTTAGCAGGTGTATGTGTGTATATGCGGCTATAACTGCCCACGTGGATGTACGTCGGGAGACTTAGTATGTAAGTAGGTAATAAGTAGACTTGTAAGTACCCTAAAAGGGACCCTAATTGGGGGGTTATAGTACTTATAAGTCTATAAGATAATCATTTACTAAGTCCCCCGACCCTCCAAGTATGTATGCATCAGTACACGTGAGCACTGTGAGCCTGGTCAAAGCCTTCTCGGACTCAGATCTGCAGCATCGGCTGTGACCTGGCCGGAATCAAGGCGCCCAGCGACTTCTAAACCCTAAACCCTAAACCCTAAACCCTAAACCCTAAACCCTAAACCCTAAACCCTAAACCCTAAACCCTAAACCTTGCTTCTGCGATTCGGCGTTTGTGGCTTTGGGATTCGGTTGGGACTTCGGAGGGCTCTTGCACAATGCGGCTGTCGGAGGCGATTGCTGCCAAATTAAGGCCCTTCTAGGGTTTAGGGTTTAGGGTTTAGGGCCCTGAATGCTTTCGGGCTCTAGAGTTGTTCGGTTTTTTTGGGTCTGCTTTTGCGGTTTAGAGTTTCCAGGCTCTCCACATTTATACATCAAGGTTTTGGAGGGCTCCTTTACCACAATGATCCTGCCATTTAGTGAATAATTTAGGATCCTTGATTTTCGGCTTCTCGCGTATTTGTGCGGCAGTTTCGTCAAGGTCGCACGATTCCAGGACGGAGTTTTTGAAGTTGGAATCGGAGCAGTTCCCATGACTGCCTGCTTGCGAGTGCGTGAGTCGTAAACCCTAAACCCTAAACCCTGCACCCTAAACCCTAAACCCTAAACCCCAAACCGCAGGAGTTCGTGGACATCTTGAACCACACCGACTTGGATCCCATCTACTTCTGCGAGGCACAGAAGCTTCTCTCCAAAGTGGGGCCCGCAAGTACTCCGCAACCTTTGACCTTGTCGGAGTACAAACCACGTTCCTGAACATTACATAAGTATACTAGTATATACCCCAAACACCTACTCTGACAATGATTAGGTTGCGAGTATACTATATGGGAGTTTCCCTCAAGCGTCGGGGTACCTTCTTCTTCTTCTTCGGGATCCTTGCTCTAGGGATCCTACAATCAGACAGCCTCGGGGTTTAGGGTTTAGGGTTTAGGGTTTAGGCTGTTCTCGACACGACACCTTCAAACCCTACACCCTAAACCCTAAACCCAGAGCTGCAAGCCCCCAAGCCTGAGAGCAAACAGGTTCACCTGTGAAACCCCCGCCAACTTCTGAAGACTGTCTTGAACTTCTAAAGATTGCCTGGAGCCTCTTCAGCAAAAAAACGGGCGGAGCTGCACTCCGGTTCAGTCAGTGTATACAGGAAAAGCTTCAAGGTCCCTCTGAACAGAGATCTGCCCCCTGTGTTAATCCAAGATTGAAACCATGGGCCCCTAGTATGGGCCCTTCACCCTGGGATCCTTATACACCTACTATATACCCTGTATGTGCCCTAAAGGGCCCCTAGAATCCCTTAAGGGCCCGAAACCCTAAACCCTAAACCCTAAACCCTAAACCCTAAGCCCATGGTAGGGGCCCATGGGTTCAACCTTAGAGTGAAGGTTAAGCTATCTCTTAGACTCCGCTCGCTTCAGCTCCTGACTCTGTGCCACGCCGGCCCGGACGATGCATCGGCGCGCATCCTGGACATCAAGGCGGGAGGGACCCCTTTAAGGGCGGGGGGAGGGGGTTACAGAGAGAGAGAGGGAGACTTGGGTTGTGTGTAGAGGCTTTACTGAGATTTTCTGTAGGAGGCTTCATTGTTGAGGGCTTAATGGCTTAGAAAGTCATGGACTTGTGCATAAGCCTTGGTTGCCCTAGTTGCAGAATCCTGATGCGTGGACGCTGGTACAATCAATGTCGTGATGACCCTCGGCAGCTCAAGTCGTGGAATTTCCGGGTTACCAGGTTTGCCGCACATGTCGGTGTTTCGGGCAATCTCAGAGTTGGTCCAGACTGTAGTTCTGCGTGGGATCTCTGAGCGTTGGGAGACTTGATACAAGGGAGAACCTGCAACTCACGGGGTCGAGATTGGGATGGCAAATTAGGACAGACTCCGCCTTGCGCGATGGTGTGCGAGGAATGGCAGTGCATCCGAAACAAGACTTTACGAGCGACTGAAGCCCAGAAAGTGATAAGACCTTGTTTCTCCAAGCCTTGCCCTTGGTGGCCCTTCGGAACACGACGGCAGTGGGACTGCGGGGACTGCAGACGGCAAAACGAAGAGCTGCCCAAAAGTGGAAGACCCCCGTACCCAACGCCCACCTTAGAACGAATTTTCTCCAGCCGGATCAGTATGGAGGTAATCAAAAACCCCCAGGATGTGCCGAATCGCGACAGTCGCGACAGCTCCATTCACTGGCCGGTCGACTGTGTGGCATGGACGAGCATCGGAAACGGCCGCGGTGGGTTGGGGAGCAGACCGTCCGAACCGCAAATCCCCAAGATAAAGTTCAATCCATCCTGCAGCCCAAGCAAGGCCCCCAAACAGGGCTTCTTTGAAGCCCTTCGAAGAGGATGCCCCATTCAATAAAATTTAAGAGCAGGTAGCCTTCGACCTTCTTGGGCTGTGCTCATAATCTCTACATCATCCTAAACCCTAAACCCTAAACCCTAAGCCCTAAGGTTTAACCTTCAGTTCCCCCTGGACAAGTAAGAGAAGAGACCCGGGAATGATAATCATCTCTACATCATCACATTAAGGTTAACCTGTAGTTCCCCTGGACTAAACACTAAACCCTAGCCCTAAAACCAAAGCCCTAAACCGCAAGAGAAGAGACCCGGGAGGCTTCGCCTTCGACCATCTCCAAGGGCGAGACTGTGCAGCTGCTCGCTGACGTCAACGCGCCTGGGATCCGATGGGTAGAACTTGGAGGTTCATGGGTAGTTATAAGTATGGTTATAGGGGGTTCCTTTAAAGGGTTCTATAGGGTTTAGGGTTTAGGGTTTAGGGGTAGTTATAAGTATGGTTATACGTCCCCTAAGATGGGTTATAATTATAGTTACCCTACTTATAACCCCATTTATAACTGCCCATCAACCTCCAAGAAGACGAACCTCTAAGGTTAGAAGTACGGGCCCCTAGTATGGACCCTTAGGCCTTTCTAGGGACCCTTAAGGGTACATATAGGGTATACACTAGGTGTATAGGGATCCCAGGGTTAAGGGCCCATACTAGGGGCCCATGGGTTCAACCTTAGAGCACCGTGGAGCACATGCTCGCAAAGAGCTCCACTGACACCACTGCAGTGCGAATAATGGCTTACGACCGCGTATATTATGGAATTTCGCTGAAAAATTAAAGACATTCCCTACTAAACCCTTGATCTTGCTCCATGGGGCTCAGGGTGTTTGGGCTTGAGGTTCGGGGGCTTAGGGCTTTCAAGGCTTTCTTAGGAATTAGGTGCTGAGTGTGGTTCAGGGTTTAGGCGTCCTTGTGCTGTAGTATCTCGTTGAAGGCCACTGCCTTTCACGTTCTGAATCTTGCGGGATGTGTACAACACTAAACCCTAAACCCTAAACCCTAAACCCTAAACCCTAAACCCCAACTGCCTTGTAAGCAGAAACCCTCTCAGCTGCAGCATCTCTGTGTTCCGACCCAGGTGACGAAGGAGCAGCTTGGACTGCAGCTAGTGTTCACACATGGGGGTTTCCGAAAATAGGGGACCCTAATATAGTACCCTAAACAATAGGACCCCTATTATAAGGACCCCAAAATAAGGTACCCTAATTTTTGGAAACTCCCACATGCCAGACAAAGGTGGGGGAAGAAGTCTCCAACTTCCGCACAAGGGGTCGGTTTAGGGTTTAGGGTTTAGGGTTTAGGGTTTAGGGTTTAGGGGTCCCTAGATTCTAAGACACCGCAGAGCCACAAAGCCCCAAAACCTTAAACCTCCTGAAGTGGGGCAGCGAGTGACTCGCGTGAGGAGCCTTGCCTGCCTTGTGCGAGAGTGAGAGTCGAAACCTCCTGAGCCCTAAACCCTAAACCCGAAACTCCTAAACCCTAAACCCTAAACCCTCAACCCAAACCCCTTAACCCCTAAACCCTAAACCCTAAACCCTAAACAGGCAAAAAAGAACCCTAAACCCTAAACCCGTCAAATCACCAGGCTCGGTGTGGGCGAGTTCCGCCTCGCAGTGCACGGGCCGGTCACTTCACACATCTCGGATGGCTTTCTCTTGCCCAAGGCAAGGTTTAGGGTTTAGGGTTTTAGGGTTTAGGGTTTAGGGTTGAGCCTCAGGGCTTTGTTTTGGTTCTGGGTTTAAGGGCTTCGAGCCTTAGGCTTTGACGTTTCGGGGTTTGGGCGGCTTAGCTCTCCTCATAGAGCCCACAAACTGCCGCACTGCTCTTTGTTGTGGTCAACTGCATGCTTCGAGAATCGCTTTCTAACCTGTGTTCTTTCTGCTCGCTGCCCCCCGGGTTTCCAAGTCACGGTCCTGTGGTCAGACTTTGGTAATTCGGGAACATACCCTAAATGATATGAGGGTTCGTGTCAGAAGCTACGGGGTCATTTTTCGTTGAAGCAGAGAAACCCGTTCAAGTACCCTGATGCAGCCCACAAGAAACCTAAGGGTTTGTTTTCGAGAATGTGGGCAGGGCCTCACAGAGGGCGCCATCCAGCTGGGCGCTGAGCTGAAGGCTCGGACATGCCAGCTACTTCCTTACAGGCTCTTCTTACGGGCCCTAAAGGAGTTTGCTCGGGTTTGGGTTTGGCGCTTGAGGTCTACTTCCAGACTCAGGGACCTGGTAGGTGTATACAATACACGTATAAGTACTCTTTGTGGGGCCTTCGAAGTCCCTTTGCCGGTCGAATCGATGGGGCCTTTTTGGGCTTTGTTCCTTTGCATGGGGGTTTCGGTTTAGAGTTTGGGAGCTCTTGTGTCTGTAGTAACCTGAGTGTGGATCTCCTTTTCTACGGACGATAGGTGGCGGCAGAACTAGTAAGGGCTCCTCTGCAAGCATGGTCGGATATACCGATATACCCCCCAGCCCTAAGCTCATACTCAAGCAATACCTACATTGTCTGACTCCTTTGACCAGGTGATGGATGACACCTCCGGCGATGAGCCCGTGATCTGGCATCCAGGTGGGGCCTTTGGGTACGGCTTCCTGGGTGTAAGGGTGTAGCGTTCAAAAAAAGGGGTGTGTGAGCTGAAGTAAGAGGAGGCAATGCTGGCAGTCATCAAGTCCGGTTTCAAAAGTGTGTGTGTGTGTGAGCTGATAGGCTTGCAATGCAGAACACCTTGGTGAGCTTGGCTATCATCTGCCACAGATTTGGGAAAGCTGGGGGCATCCTCTGGAGTCTGCTGAGTGTACAGGGTGGTATTTGCTTGTCTTTGTCGTCCCGTATCAAGGCAGTCTAAGGGCAGTCATGCTGGATTCAGAGGTCGATACTCTGATACAGGCTTGCAGCTACTGTCCCATGACAAAGCATGTCGTTAACATTGATGTCAAGGTGGATCCCGACGTTCAGGATTGTGTGCTGTTGGAGCTGCCACATGGACATTGTTGTCAGGGAGACTTGGCCCCTTAAACCCTAAACCCCAAACCCTAAACCCTAAACCCTTGGAGTGCTTGTGTGCTAACGTTATCGGGCCTCGCCTGAAGAACGGCAGAAGAGGCAATGCTGGCAGTCATCAAGTCCGGGTTCAATAGGGGGGGGTTTAGGGTTTAGGGTTTAGGGTTTAGGGTTTCAATAGGGGGGGGGTGTATGCCATGAGTCGTTTTCGTTATAATATCAGCCCAAGGCGTTGTTTGGAGTAACAGTTTTACTCTAGGTTGAACTGAAGGGGGCTGTAGAAAAAGCAATCATAAACCCAGGGGGGGGGGGTTTAATAACATATGTCGATTGGGGCATAAGGGGCTGAACAAATCGCGGAATAGCTAGTAGTACTAATCGCACCAAGTGTAACGATTAATTCAGTCCGAGTTCCCAAGCCTCGAAGTTGCTATTCTACTCATTAAGGCCCCTAATATAGAAGCCCATTATAGATCCCTTATAGTATCCCTTTATAAGAATCCCTTTGTTGCTGTCGGAGGCACCTATACCTTTGACATCCACCTCTGCCAGGGCGAGTGCGGCCAGGAGCTCAGAGACTCGGGGCCTTCCAGACTCGACAGGTTTAGGGTTTAGGGTTTAGGGTTAGGGTTTAGGGTTTAGGGTTTAGCAGCAGCAGCGGGAGTAGCAGCAGCAGTGGTAGTGGTAGTGGTAGTACTAGTACTAGTACCAGGGAGCACTAGTACTAGTATGAGTATATGTAGTTTTTAGTCTTATTGTCATTGTTCTGAGACGGTGCCTAGGAAAGGCCGGCCTTGCGAGTGCCAAGTGGGTCACACACACACACACCAAGGGAACCCTACTAAAGCTATTTCAAATCCAGTTTTCAGGAAATCGCCCAACCTGACATACATACATATGTATGTATACACACACATACCTATATATATATATATACATATATTCATATATAGGTATTTAAAAATGTATACATAAGACAAGCGAAACTGACAGGATGCCCGACTCAAAATTCACTTGTCAAAGATTACCTCGAGCTTCATCAAAGCGTCAGAAACGAGTCTGGCAGAACCCTCCTAGAACCTCATGGAACCGCTTGAAGGGACTCCTTGAATCCTAAAGGTCCGAAATCCGAGAGAGTCGCAGCCATGCGAGCGGGCAGAAATCCTCTCGAATGCTTCCGAGGCTCGAAGCATCCGCACTCAAAGGCCGGCTGGGGAAGTAGGGCTTGAGGGCATGATAATGGAGGTATGATGATTAAAGTAGAGGGTTTCTGAGTTCTGGGTGAATTACGGTATAGTCATAGCACGTAATAACCCTAAGGAATAGCATTGCTACTGTTTCGGGCTTCTGTAGGTTGGCTTGGGAGGCCTAGGGGTTTTGGGTGTTGAGGCTTCAGGTTTAAGGTTTAGGGGTTTAGGGTTTAGGGTTTAGGGTTTAGGGTTTAGGGTTTAGGGTTTAGTGTGTGGTGGCTCGAGGCTGTCGGGGTTGAGGGTGTTGGCTTGAGGTTTTCAGGTTAAGGGTTTAACTTTAGGATGCGTGGCTTATGAGAAGAGGGTTCTGGGGCCCAATCTACTATAACTATATAATTGGGAGCCACCAAAATAGTATAGGCCCTACATTAGCGTGCTGTTGGCCTGTGTATAACAACCCGAGGAAGATAGACGCAAGGACGGAGGTTTGCGTTAAGGCGTCCAGCACTTTGACATGAGCGTTCGGTACCGGTGTGCTTAGGAATCGGCAAACAATGGAGGCAAAGCATCAGGCTGCAAAGTAGGTGCACTCTACATAAACTTGAAACCGACATAATAGCTCCTACTATTCCGTAGGGCTCGTATTATAGTTATAGCATGGTACACCCCGAGACCCTGTTGCAATCATGAAGGCCTCTTTATTGCGGCTCTTGATCAGGACTTTGGCACAGCCACCGGCAATTTCACCCTGAAGGACGGAAGAAGACAGGTGTGGGTAGTACTGGGTCCCAAACCCAAATAACCAAGAGGCAGAAAAAGGCGGCCTTCGTACATCTCAAGCCCAAAATATATAGAATAGATATATGTAGTATATACTTACATATATACATACATACATATATATATATATATATACATACATACATATTAGTTATCCTAAACCCCCCAAAACGTAACCCTCTAAACTCTAGTATGTTTGTTTACATGATTT
This sequence comes from Symbiodinium sp. CCMP2456, assembly GCA_905221635.1. Lineage (NCBI taxonomy): Eukaryota > Dinophyceae > Suessiales > Symbiodiniaceae > Symbiodinium > Symbiodinium sp. CCMP2456. Next base: position 73,330 of record CAJNDV010008424.1, read on the forward strand.
GCCGCCTTCAGCGGTCTCTGACAGAAATCTGGCAAGCAAGGGTCTTTCAGCTTCTTGGATCCTAGCGTCAACACTGAAGTCACTAGAGTCGTTTAGGGTTTAGGGTTTGGGGAGTCACTAGAGCCCAAGCAGAATGACGGTTTCGGGTTTAGGGACTCATACTTCATAATCGATACTACTAGACAGTAGTACCTCAAACCCTAGACCCAAAAATCGGGGTTCCCCCATGGAGCTCAAGGGCCATCTGCGCACGTGATACCTGTATCCTACTTGGAGGTTCATGCGTAGTTATATTTCCCCTAATATGGGTTATAATCATACTTGCGCTACTTATAACCCCACTTATAACTACCCATGAACCTCCAAGTATCCTACCCCCTAAACCCTAAAACCCTAAACCCTAAACCCTAAATCCCACCCCATCGATTTCGGAGTACACCGCAGAGGGCTCGTCAAGATGATCTCGACGTTCCTTCGGCAGAAGTTCTTCCTAAATCAAGATACTAAGAACTCTAAATTAGGGTTTAGGGTTTTAGGTTTAGGGTTTTGTGCCAAAAACAATAAATAGAATTAGAGGAAAAATGATAATGATCGGAAGAAGAAGAATGTAAGGCAATCCAACATCCAATCTCTCGAAGGAGGCACTCGTGGTGGTGTGAGTGGCAGCGCGGGCGGCTTTTCCCATAGAGGTTTCGCCCACCCGCATTCGGCAGCTCGTTTTGGTGCTCTGCTTGGGAGCACCTGAAGAAAGGCCTGCCAGTTCCCGCAGCGCGATGCAGAGCTCACGCACAGATCACCACAGAGCAATCCACCTTTCCCTGTTAAACACTTGCTCGCAGACGACGTGGCGCGACTCATGCATCTTGCGTCATGCGCAGTTTTGATGACATGTTTAGGGCCTATAGCATTTGCGTTTGAAGCGGCCCTCGATGTTTCGCAGGCAATCTTCCTCGTGGCAGCCATGGGCCGTAGTTCGGGGTATACCGGCATGACCCTTCCCTCACATACTACGTACAGGTAATACCCACACGCCCTTTCCCAAGTGAACCTGGGGAAACCACCGGCCAGCAGACACATCCCCAGCCCTCTGAAGTAAGGCTGAAGCACGTTGCTACAGAGAGGCTTGCCCCTGCTGAGACCAGAACTTCCAGTACTGCATGTAGCACCAAATTGGACCGAAGACAAACTGGGGCATACGTAGGAAAGCCTCGCAGCATTTTAAGTAGCCAGTCTGGTAAGTCGCGAAGAGTTCGAATCTGTAAGAAGGATAACTAGTGCTGCAACTCCCTGAATTGTCAGTTGTGGTTCACGACATTGAGCCTCCAAGTTTAGCATATAAGTTGGCCATAAAAGAATCTGACTCGCTTTGGCTCAGGCTGTGGCTGCTTGCATGTCATGTCAGACCGGGGATTGCAAGCAGTGAAAGGGCGTGCCAAAGCAATTAGCAAAGTACTAGACTGGGAGCTGGGATTAGGGGGACTCTTGGGGATATAGACCCTCTCAATAAGGTCCCGTTTAAGAGAGCCAAGACTAGGGTTCAGAAGGGGTACCCTTTAAAGGGTACCCCTAATAATACTACCTGTAGACAAAGCCAGCCTGAAGCTGCAAAGGGCGGAAGCCACCAGCAAACATCTCTGTCGAAGCAAGAGGAGCCTTTGAAAATAACAGTCTACCATAGCAGCAAAAGGACGGCAATCTCGTAGCCGCCAAACCGGGCCGCTCCTCGAAACCAGTTGAATGTAGGCAGCCTACCGTTTAGTATGGTACAATTATATTAAACTGAGCATAGCCTTGTACACGGAACCCCTGCAGTCGGATCATTCCCAGAACTTACACACGTCGTGCTGCCAAGCATCGAGTCTAAGATGCTGAAACACCTACGGGCTCCCGAACAAAACAATGACAAAGGTCCACAAACTACCAGCCAGCAATGACTGTTTATAGAAACATACAGAGAGAGAGAGAGAGAGACATTGATATATATATATATATATCGATATTACATGTTTACATGTTTACATATGTACATATACATATGTACATATACATATACATACATACATATGTATGTATGTATGTATGTATGTATGTATGTATGTATGTATGTATGTATGTATGTATGTATGTAGCTGTCTCCCTCGCGTTGTTGGCATTTGTTTGTACGACTAGACTAGCTGCATGTTGTCGAGCCTATGTATACACACTCCACGTCGATTTTGTATGCAGACAAACGGACGCTTTCTCTTCGAAAGCCGCCGAAGGCCTGAACCTCCGAAGTGGACGCTTCCAGGGCGGACACAGAAAGCTTACGTAAGGGATAGCAGCATAAAGTCCAGGCTTAAGCTTCGGAGGTTTGGGTAGGACCAGTGGACCTAGTAAGGCTAGTGACTCCAGCTCTGAAAGTCCCAGAAATCAATGACTACACGAGCACATAGAGATCCATACTGCACATATATATATATATATATCTCTCTATATATATATATATATACACATCCAAACTCTTCCCTAAATCCGAACCCTAACCTCTTCCTCCCAAACTCTTCAGCCCTAAACCCTAAACCCTAAACCCTAAACCCTAAACCCTAAACCTCATAACTTTCTATGTCCTTCGTCAGGGCAGCCGCCCGATGCTCCACGGCAGTTTCCATGCCTGGGCCCACAAGGCCCTCGAAACCAGACGGTGCTTGGAGGTTCATGGGTAATTAGGGTTTAGGGTTTAGGGTTTAGGGTTTAGGGTTTAGGGTTTAGGGTTATAAGTCCCCTAATCTAGGTTATAAGTACATTCATGGGTATAATTAGGGTTATAAGTCCCTAAAATATAGGTTATAAGTACAGTTACCCTACTTACAACCCTACTTAAAACTACCCATGACCCTCCAAGTAAGGGATCGGGTTAGGGTTTAGGGTTTAGGGTTTAGGGTTCAGGGTTTAGGGTTGAGGGTTTAGGTTTTAGGGTTGAGACAGCTGTCCTGGCGTGACGTTGCAAGCCAGTTGCATGAGGGTTTAGGGTTTAGGAATTAGGGACATTGGCCGGGCGAGCTCCAATCAAGCCTGTTTAAAAAAAGGAATTAGGGTTTAGGGTTCAGGGTTCAGGATTTCAGTGCATAAATGCTTTGGTTTCCAGCAGGGGCTCTTGCAGGCAGGATGCAAAAACTTCTGTAAGGAATGAAAGGGTCCCAGCTAAAAGATGGGAGGGCAGCAGGCAAGAGGAAGGCAGGAGGTGGGAAGTGGGAGCGATGTTGACAACCCCGGGCCACTTCTAGTATCATTTTGGTGAGATATTCTGCGTTGCGGACCTTTTCGGTTGAAGATGCGCTGCGGGAGGCGATGAAATATTGTTGAAACAGCCATGGGCATCTTCCTGACATCACAGCTTCTAAGGCATATATAATCTGTCCTATCACCCAGGGGTTATACTTAAACGAAGTCGTTTGAGCGCGATCCGTAGTAAAGGGATAGCTGGGAGGTGGCCTCCAGGAAGAGCGAAGCCAAGCGCTGCGAGGAGAATCTCAGAGGGCTCTAAGCCCTTTTGCGCTCGTTTATTGTATAAATCCCTTATTCAAACTTGAATAACACCTAGATTGAAGGCTTCAAGGGCTTACTGGTGTTAAGGGGGTACAGGCCGCTTGGATTCAGTTTTGCTAGTCGGTGGTTTTTTGAGCGGGCATCGTTGAGGGGTTCGAGACTTCAGCCTAGTGTTATTGTCCATCGCATGTGCTCTGGCTAGTCGTGACCTGTGCTGAAACCTGTTTTACTCCCATGATTGTGGCATGTAGGCACCTTACGGAGGAATTTCTATGACCCTGAAATGTGCAACCTTTTTCCTGGAAGCTAGTGTATACCCTGCAGTGTGCAAAGCGAAAAAGCGCAAACCTTCATCCTAAACCCTGCAGCCCTGACCCTCTCAAGCTTAAAGCCCCTTGCACCCTCGAGGAGGAGACGCGTTTCAGCTACTTGCAAGCCATCTTCCGTGCCTGGGCCACGCTGGCTGCGGTGGGGGACCTATCATCTTTGATCATCGGCGCTGTTCCTCAAAAAGACGGCGGTGGTCAGTTGAGCTCTGAAGGGTCTCACAAGGGTTGTGCAAAGATTTCATACCGGGGCTTCTTGGACCGCATCCACCGAAAACGCCGAGGCGGGACACCAGTCGAAGGAGTTGGAGCAGGAGAAGGCAGCAGGGTGCTCTTTGTTTTTTCCACGGTGTTTCAATTGTTGATGGTTGTTTAACACGAAGGTGTTGCCGGGTGCCCCTTTTCTTTAAAGGCTCCTTCAAGGGTCAGTGACGGGGGGTACCTTATACGTACATAGAGAGAGCGAGAGAGAGAATTCAATCAACTAGGTGCTCGGAGGAGAGGGCTTGTGCCTTGTTGTTGTTTTTTCATTAGGGGATTGAGGTTTGGGAGGTTCAAGGGGCTTACTACGGAGGTGGCGAGTTGAGTTCTTTGCACCCTGATTGAGCGTCTTCTGCTCACGTGGGCTCCTGCTGCCTCGAAGTAATGTTCCAAGCAGAGTTTGGGGCAGGGCTGGGTGCCTATGAGCCGAATGAAGGGGGCTTTGGAGTGCAGCAGGAGTTTGAGATCACAGTTGCCTGATTTTGGCCCTGTTATCCTGTACAGTGTTCAGAGTGCTTGATAGGGCTTCTAAGTCTTGTTTGGAATCTAGGGGTTTATCGGAGTTTACAGTGGGTTGAACACGTCTTGTATGTTCTACAGTACGTGCTGTTATGTAGCTTGAGGCTGCAGGCCTTGCTTACGTGAAAGTGAAAGGTTCAGGTTGGTAGACATGAGCAGGAAAGTCAGCAAAGGAAGTCAGACTTTAGGCTAACCCTGTGTAGCTGTTGATGCAGCAGTGCAGACTCTGTCTGCCCCAAAGGACGAGAGCCAGAGGTGTTGTAGCCGCGACTGCCGGGGAGGATGTGAACATGTCGGAGTTTCAGGGGATAGGGGGCACTAATGCTAAATCATGATGATTACTTTACACTCCAAATAGTCGGATCCTCTGTGAAAGGACCCCTCAACAAGGCATTCCTTATAGTCTCCAGCAACCCCTATGCCTGCTGCCTGTTTGCAGGAAAGGCTTCGACAGGAGCAGGACTCACTGCAACATACCCCATGCTCTTCGAGCTTGACGTCAAGGGGCAGAGGTTCTTCTGCATGTCAGTTCTGGCTGTGCTAAGCTGTAGCCCTGCGACTGTTACAGAGGCATCGAAGCACTCCGGAACTCTCGGATGCCTCGAATTCCAACGTCATTCCGTGCCGTGCCACAGGAGCAGCTGAAAAAGGAGATCGAGGACGCCTTCAGCTAGGGGGGAAAGCATGTAGCCGAGGACATCTCGCCCATCAGGTAGCTGAGTAGTTAGGGTTTAGGGTTTAGGGTTTAGGGTTTAGGGTTTAGGGTTTAGGGTTTAGGGTTAAGAGTAACTCCTACTACTAAGTCCCCGGCTCTTCGAACTAAACAGTATATGGAAGGGGCTGCGAGGGCTCTAAGACAAGATTCCTCCCTTGCGGAACCGAAGGAGCAGAGGCTGCGTCAGTCCAAGATTCGGCAGAGCATGCTCGGATTCGCAGAGAACCAGGCATCGGGTATCATGCTATTTTAAAGTGGTTGTACAGTATATAGACTGGCTTATAAATTATAGGGCTTCGCGTTTTATAGAGCTTCAGGCTCTACTAGCGGGTTGTCAGGTTTTGCAATGTGTTGGGTAGAAACGTGGATTGGGATATCGTTTTGGGGATCCCAATGAAGAAGTATCTTATGTTTAGGGGCCAGGTTCCACCGACCCCCTTGACTCCCAAATGTTCTGAACTTCTTACCATGCTTCCGGCCGTGCAGCGCCTGAGCCGAGTCACATTGCTTGGAGATTCATGCGTAGTTATAAGTGGGGTTATAAGTAGGGTAGCTGTGGTTATAACCCATATTAGGGGTCTTAGAACCCCACTTATAACTAGCCATGAACCAAGCAGAAGTGGCTCTGTGGACCGGCAGGCAAACCAGTACGTCATCCTGGGCCGCGAACTCAGCCATGGATGGTCGGAAAAAACCGTTTTTCCATCTAGGGTTTAGGGTTTAGGGTTAGCTGGCCGACGAGTGGCTACCTACCAGGCGTTATTGCTTGCAAGCCTGCAGCAAAAGGGACTGCAAAAGGGTTTAGGGTTTAGGAATTAGGGTTTCGGGTTTAGGGTTTAAAGTCTTGACAGCAATACCGACAATAGTACTAACAGTGATGATAGAAGAATTCTTTTGAATCCCGGAGCATAAAATGTAGTATGGTATACCCCAAACGCCTTCGTGCTGCAAGTAGCAGTTCCCAGCACGGAGAAGTTGAGTTGAGTACGAATGCAGCGGCTGCGGGCTTCATCCACGGGTTTAGGGTTTAGGGTTTAGGGCTTAGGGTCTAGGGTTTAGGGTTTAGGGGTTTAGGGTTGGACGTCCTGTTGTCACTGCAAGTCTACTTCCGCGTGCGCAAAAAAAGCAGATCCGTTCAACAGGCAGAGGGCAAATCAGTCGTTGGACCCTCCCCCAAACTCTAAACCGGAACCAATAGACCGGAATCGTTGGCCAAGGCATGATTTGGTCTTCCTGGAAAGAGCTTCTTCTCGAGAAGAGGCTAGCGCCGATTTTCCGACTGTAGAACCTCTTGATAACAGGCACCGACTCTTTTTCTCTGTTTTGTCTCCGCCGCCACCCTTGCCTGAAGAGCTCGCTCTCTCTCTCTCTCTCTTTCCGTCTGCCTCCCTCCAAATCCCCCTGCTGGCACATACAGGTATCTCTTCGGATGTGTGTGCGTGTGTGCGTGTGAGAGAGTGTGAAGGTGTTTGTCGGTCTTTGTTTGAAGTCAACCTCAATTTCTTTCTGTGGTTCGGTAGTTCGTTATGACGTTATGGTGTCATTTCTTTGTTTGTTTGTTTGCTTCTTTATTTGTTCTCGTGTGTGTGCGTGTGTATGTCTGCACCCATGGCATAGAATATAGTCTTTCACAAAGGGAAGTACACCTGAACACGCGTCTATCAACCACACTTTGATTTGTTTCTATCTGGTCACTGTCCGCACATGGAAACCGGCAAGGTGGCAACAGTCGCAAACTGTCCCGAAGCATGGCCTGCATGTGACCTGCGAGGCTACTGGCCGAGCGCCTGGGGCCTGGAGGGGCTTGCAGAGTTTATGGCTCACATGTGGCCTCTTAGAACTCATCGCCCTATTGTTATAACCGTGGATCCTACTACGCTTGGCCATGGGCCTGAAACTGATTTTTTTGCGACTAGGTTAGAGTAATGAGCGTGCAGGGGCTTGAGCACAGACTTAGGGATTGTGGACTACTTCCTTTCAGTCTGGTCTGACACAGCACGTGGCCTACGTCGGTCCCACGACAGAATATCGCAACCACCCACGGCAGGGTCAAGGCATAGTTTGCTCTGTGCAAACTCTCAGCGGCCAAGAACGGTTACCCCAGAGTTCATGAAAACCCTGGAAAGTCCTATCATCCCCAAGCCAATTCAGCAAGCGTCACCGTCCCCTTCGGGCCCCGCGTCTTCGATTTGCTACTTACCACATCACTGCCTCAAAGCTACCTGTTAGATCTTGTGATTCTTGAAGCGTCGTCGGCCGCGCACTGTAGATGAGTAAAAGCTGAACCTTAGTCCCTGAAAAGTTCTGTTCAGATTCCATTCAGATTGCCCCTAAACCCTAAACCCTAAACCCTAAACCCTAAACCCTAAACCCTTTTTCCGTTGGTTTCGCTCCCAGACAATGCCGAGCGCCAGCAGTGGGAGCGTGAGTTCGAGGACTCGTGGACATGAAGGGCCCCTGGGAGTCTCCTGGGTAGTTATAAGTGGTTTAGGGTTTAGGGTTTAGGGTTTAGGGTTTAGGGTTTAGGGTTTAGGGAGTTATAAGTATTGTTATAAGTCCCCTAGTTTGGGTTATAATTCTATTTGCCCTTCTTATAACCCGTTTATAACTACCCATGAAGCTCCAAGTAGGAGTCTCTAGATGTTTCAGGTTTCTCAAATTTGGGGCTTCCTGGGAGGGTCGGGCGTTTGGGATCCTCCGATTGAGGGATTCCCCATCTTTGTGAAACTCCTCCATGGACTGATGCATCCATCGTGACTTCGTCGCAGAAACGTGCCTTTTTTGTGTCAGCCTCTTTGCGGTTTTGACTCGTATCTGCCCACTGGAAGCTTCAGGAAGATAGCTTGTGTTCCGCTCCCCGGTTTCTTTTTAGATGTCCCAATGGTTTGCTTGATGCCCAGGAGCGACAGGAAGCAGAGAGGAAGAGCCTGAGGCCATGAAGACGGAGCGTTCATCGCAGATGAAGACCCTAAAGCACAGGGACTCTGTAGCAGGTACGTGGCGGGAGCGGCCAGTGGATACTGTTATTAGATTTTTAAATCCAAAAAGGACATGGCTCTTCAATTTGGATTGCGAAGTGCTCCAGCTTGCAGCTTCCTGTTTCCAGGTCCACTGCTCGCAGCTTAGCTTTTGGCTCAACCCCTCGGTTTAGGGTTTAGGGTTTAGGGTTAGCCTACTCCCTGACATGCACCCCAAATCCCATCCCTAACTGGATCTGAGTCGCCAGCTCTCCTGCCGATCCAGCCGACCCTGCAACCACGAGCTTATCAGCCGTGTCAGCTGGTATGGCAAGAAGCCATTGCTTCAGGCCCCCAAACCCCTAAGCCACAACTCCAACCCCGAAGCCTACCTCCCCATACCCCAAAACCCCAAACCCTCAACCCTAAACCCTAAACCCTAAACCCCAAGCCCCAATATCACCACAACCTTCTTAGCCCCCAGCACTCTGCAACGCACTCGGCGTGGAAGAGCAATGAGAGGCTCGGCTCCGGGGGTAACAAGAGGGGTTGCTACATGGTTTAGGGTTTAGGGTTTAGGTTTAGGGTTTAGGGTTTAGGGTCTAGGTTTAGGGTTTAGGGCGGTTTAGGGTTTAGGGAGTTTCCAGAAATTAGGGTCCCTTATTTTTGGGTCCTTATAAAAAGGGGTCCTACTATATAGGGTACTATATTGGGGTCCCCTATTGTCGGAACCCCCCCACATTTTTGGGGGGTTTAGGGTTTCACGAGTCGCTCGCTCACCTAGGACCTAGTGATTGTGTCCTTCCCGGCTGAGTTGTCAAGGGTTACCATACGGGCTACGGTAAGGATTGCTAGAAGCCTTGCCATAGCTGTTACCATAAGGGTTACTGAGAGGCTAGCATACACAGCACTTTAAGGGTTACCAGATCCTAAATCCTAAAACATTGTTACGCGGAATGCCGCAGCAACTTCGTCGCAGTGAGACTCCTGGTCTGCCCTGAACGTAGTTCAGCCGTTCGGATAGCTGTTGTCGTCTGCTTTATTCGAGGGCTGAGACGGCACTCACTGAGACCAGATAGTAGATGAGGAGAGAGGTAGGTTTAGGGTTTAGGGTTTAGTTTCAGATGCGTTGATCGGCGGATGCGAAAGCTGGCTCCGCAGTAAAGCCGCTAGGGCTGCTTGCTCCAACTCCGGGCGAAGTGGAAAGCCTGTTGCAAAAGGGTTTAGCGTGACCCCGACTTGGTCTTTTCGCTTCGGGTGTCTTGTTGCCTAAACTTAGCTGGGTGCAGTTGTTATGTCTGCTACCGTACCTCTCTGGATAGTCGCGGTCACGGACCCTCAAACCTAGTGTCACCCGACCCGAACCTGCGGATCCTCGCCTAGCCAGTCCGAGTTGTGAGAGCGTAAAACATCGTTACAGAAGATCTTAATTAGCCAAATCCCAAGGTTTGTCCACAAGAGCATTGACCGGCGATTACTGGGTTCGGAAGCTATACCCTAGGTCTCCCAAAAGTGCCGTGAAACCCTTTCTGTGTCTCCCTATTACGACTGACGTGTAGACCGTTCAAGCCCCATGCCAGGCACACAATGCATGGGCTCGAAGAATTCGAACATTATTCCCTCGTGGACTTGTTGTAACTACATGACAATATACCCCGAAACCCCATTCTCCTTGTCGGCATATACCAGAGTAAACCTCCTGCCCTCCTTGAGGCGCCTGAATACTGCATACTCAGAACAGTCGAATCAAGCAAATACTTGCACATATAAGTTAAGCATGTATACATGTATATATGTTCATTTGTTTGTGTATTTATGCTTGTTTCTATCAGTTTGTGTAAAGATAGACAAGTACATATATATATATATAGATGGATAGATAGATAGATAGATAGATAAATAGATAGAAAGAAAGAAAGATAGATAGATAAGTAGATAGATAGACAGATAGTTAGATAGATACAGAGGTGGGTAGATATAGTGTTAGAGGCAGATGATACTGATTATGTGCCAGATATAGCTATAGGCGAGGATTTCTACATACGCACTTACATATGTAGATGTGATATATGTTTGGCTTCTTGATACCCTAAACCCCACAGGCCCCAAAAAACCGACACGACCCCCCAGGGCGATGAACCTCCTCGCGCTGCCCTTGGAGCGCGACCAGATCTTCTCCATCAAGCGGCGGTTCCCGGGGTTCTCCGGGAAGGCCGGGAGGCTTCCGTGTTGTCAAGGGGATTTATATGGGATATCCGGGTCCCCTAAACCCTAAACCCTAAACCCTAAACCCTAAACCCTAAACCCTAAACCCTAAACCCTAAACCCTAAACCCTAACCTAATTTTTGCTTATGTGCTTTTTTGGGGCCCTAGTTGTCTTTCAACCCAGAGACTCCCAGAACCCCCCTTTCTTAGGCTTGCTATTCGAGGGATCCTCGAGGAGGTCTAACTCAAGTTATATTACAAAATGGTTTAGGGTTTAGGGTTTAGGGTTTAGGGTAGAAGGCATTTAAATTTCCTTGGATGAGTTTGAAGCAGGTTGAGGAGTTTGGGGTCGACCAGGCATACTGTAGTCTCCGGCCGGGGAGCTAGGGAGATTGCTGAGCTCAAAGGGGAGGTGGCCACATACAGCCAGCAGGGTTTCCAGAGCATCGAATGGCCCGCTTCTAAAAAGGACCCATGATTTAGGAGCCCTTATAAATCCAGAAAAGGATTCTGTGATCCAGAAGCCCTGATATTTCAGGATCCAAGTATGTCGGGCCCGTAAAAATTCGCATCCCACTCTCCCTCTCAGGTGCCGGAAGAGGCGGCGTTTTGGTCCGAGGCAGATCTGGAAGCCTACTTCGGCAGTAATGGTCAGGCGCTGAGATGCACGACGCACAGGGTTTTATCGGAGTTTACAAGGTGCTGATGCGGGTGTTTATAGGTTGTCAGAGGTGTTTGTGGGGTAATGTGCGGGGCTTATGAGGGTCGTATAAAGGTCACCGGTATTATCCTCTCCGGGTTTTTGCCAGGGGCGTCCTGCAGACATCCAATGCCCTCTGCAGAAGGTTCAGAAAAGACGGAAGATTGACATACGGCCCATCTAGCAGGATCCTTGTTGCGAGGAACCAGAAACAATGCTAATGTCTCCTCCCTTACATATGTAGTGTACTATGATACGCTCCACAACTCGATGCTAATTATTCATGCCCGGCCGGGAGGAGGGATTGACCACAGGGAATCGGGTAGCCCTAAACCGCCACATGTGAATTACCGTTGCCTGGATCCCTTATGAGCCTTGTAGGCCCTCTGTAAATCCTGTAAACCTTACACGTCCCAGTCGCAACGTAAGCACTGTACACGGAGCCCCTGCACCGCAAGGTCAGAAGAGACCGTGACCCGGCTTGAAAGCAGAGCTGCTTTTTTATGCAAGGGCCGAGGTCATCTACTCAACATTCCATCTAAAGCCAGGCCCGAATTAAGACACATACAAAGTTGAAAAAAGATATCCTCCACTCTAAACTCCTTCCTAAATCGCCCAAAGAAATTCCGACATAATCACTCTATGCACCATCGATGCCCTCGGGTCTTCCTGAAGGGCAGAAACCACGCAGGGAGAATGTTCTCCAAAAAAGGTTTGCATTTACGGTCCGTTCATATGTTGAGTGTTAAGCAGAAGTATGAAGGTACGAGAAGGCGATTTCATATAATTGCTCACCACTCAGACTTTGTGTTGGCATTTGTAGCTGAGATCTCCAGCTTCGCTAGCAGTTAGCTTTCCAAAGAATGCTAACCCTTCTATCAAAATTCATGCAGTGATGCCCTAAACCCTAAACCCTAAACCCTTCAAGGGAACGTACGACTTCTGGACTGGCTTCTCTGTTTCTAAAGTCACTCACAAAGCTCAACCCGATATTTCTGGTTTCAGTGGGTCTAGGGTTTAGGGACCTCGTTCAAAAA
>CAJNDV010008435.1:7758-36328 GCA_905221635.1 Symbiodinium sp. CCMP2456
AACCCTAAACCGTAGGGTTTGGGGTTGCGGGTTTCTGCATTTCGATGTTTCCGGTTCGGGATGTGGAATTTAGGGATAAGGGTTTCCGGGTTGGGGTTTCTACGACTAGGGCCTTAGAGTTTCAGGCTAGGGGTTAGGGATAGGGTAGAAAGACACAAGTCCATGTATTTAAAACATAGCCAGCTTTGCGCGCCCGCCTACCCCAAAACAATGTCTCAAACGCGTCCGGAAACTTCGCTGGGGCGAGACATGAAGCCGACAACCGGAGCCAGAAACGCTGAAGCACTGAAAGCAAAAAAACATTAAGCCGTCAAGCATGAGGGGGTTTAGGGGGTTAGGGGTTTANNAGGGGTTTAAGGTTTGAGGGTTTGGGGTTCAGTTTAAGGGCTTGGGGTTTAGGGTTTAGGGTTTTAAGGACGAAACCCGAAAAAGAAAAGGACCATCACTACAGAACTCCTGCAAGTTGCAATACCAACCGCAGCAAGAGGTATGCTGAGTCCTGTGCTCTTCTGTTCTGAGCTCCCATTCAGAAACATGCGAGGTGTAACTATACTTCCTTGATTTCAGGGACACCGGCCTCCTGAAGCCACCTGCCCCTAAACCCTAAACCCTAAATTTAGGGTTCAGGGTTTAGGGTAAACCTTTAACCCATCCTTAACCGCCTTAACCGTTCGTCGAAGCCTGGTATTCGCGATCTTTCAGCTTCTCGTCCCGGAGAATCTCGGCGATTTGCCCTGGCACGCCCGGCACGACACGCCCTAAACAAAAAGCCTGCACCCAGGATTTAGGGCTGTTTACCGCTTCTTGGGGTCTGCTGGATTCTGGATGCGGGGCTTAATATCAGGGCCTCTATGATTTGAAAAGTGTTTTCAGACATGGTATACCATAAGTATATAAGGGGTAGAAATGAGATGCTCGTAGGAAAACATTCCGACCTCTACAGACTCTGCAGTCGAAGTGTAAAGCTTAAAGCTTCACGTCAAGCGTGTGCGGCCAGGTGCTGAAATCCAAGTGATGTCGAGTTTCTGCTTAGATTCCTAAGGAGGAGATCTATATACACTCACCAAAACCATGCACCGAACGCTAGAGGCCGCCACCCAAGTTAAAGCCTAACAACCTTGATACTGTCAGTGCAGCAACCCTTCAAGGAGCCCGCAACCCCCATCAACTAGTCGAGCTGCTGTTCTTCTTCAAGATCAGCCCCTGCCGCTTCTCCACCTGCCAAGACCACGCCGGAGCAGTGCTTTTAGCTTTGCTTGGGGCTGTTTTTATAGTTTCGAAATATTTGTACAGTTTGACAGGGTTGTTCTACGTATTAGGGCTTTGAGTGATGCAGATCCCGGATCAGTACAAACCTCCGCTAATAAAGATCATAGAATTATCATAGCCGCGCTTGCAGCAAAGGGGCTACTCCTCATGGGTCTACATTACTGAAGAGGACCGGTTTTGCGGCCACTGGCAGGATGTGAAGGGTGCTCTCGGAGACGACAAGAGCAGAATGAGGTCTGTCTGTTGTCCAGTGCAATGGCCTTGGCCTTCATCATACAGTTTAGTCTCGTTGACAAGAATCCTAAGGAATGGGTAGGGAAGGCCGCAGGGGGGCCCGTGCGTTAAGGGGTCCGCACGAGAAGGAGCCTACTCTTTAAGCACTGTAGGCTTCTCATCAACATCTGAAAGTGTCCGTCAGTTTAGGCTTCGCGGGGACCAGGAAGCAAAAAGAAAACTCCCCAAACTAAAAGCCTTGTTGAAAGCCAATAGCGGCACTCTGCTTCGACAAACCCAATCAAGATCCTGAGGCCTTCCTCACTCGCCTTAAACCCTAAGCCCTACATACCTCCTGAAGCCTCCTCCCCGTAAAGGCGGCTTAACCCTAAACTCCTTGCTTGCCCTGAGCCCCAGATGACGAGACGACTCCAACCCAAGAAAACTTGATGCACCTTCTTTATGAGTTCTTACGACTGGTAGAAGACTCCCGCTATGGTACGGCGGTTGCTCAGGAAACTCAGGAAAGCTTTTGTAGCTATGCATTCAGGGACCTTAGGAATAGTGTTGGTACCTGCTAAGGAAACCTACTGGTGATTATCTAACTCTACAGCATCAACTCGACCTGCACCCTAAGCCGGTATAATAGAGAGGCCTGAATAGTAGGGTTTAGGGTTTAGGGTTTAGGGATTAGAAAAGGGTTGAGTAGGGTTTTGGGAGATATCATACTGTAGTTGTGATCAGGAACCTCCAAAATAGTACTGGCGATTATTTCGGCCTCTTGATTACTAAGTCTCGCAAGCCTCGGTGTCGCGCTTCTTGGCCAACCTGCGCCGGGGCTTTAAAGACCCTGCCTACAATATGGGGGCCTTCATTTTGGGGGTTCCTTTATAGTATAAGTATGAAAGGAACCCTAAGGAATACTATTCATTAGTTTCTATTTTGGCTCCTATATTGATCTAGGCATCCTGCAAGGATTCCTCCAAGGGCTCCCTTATGGGCTCTGCAAAGGATTTCAGGTTTTGGCGCAGTTTGGGAAAGCTTTAGAAAACTACTTTTCGGGATTGAGAAAACCACAAGGACCCTAATGGAAAGAGGCCCTAAGCCCTGAATTGTCGAAACCTTACACCCCAAGCTTCATGCACCTGTAGCTTTAAACTACCCAAATCCTAAACCTTAAACCCTAAACCCTAAACCCACACTGTGAGCCCGAGATGCTAAACGCAAAACCGCTGGCAAGTCGCTGCTGTGCCCGTTCCTCCTCGATGGCCCGAACTTCTGCCGCCGACCGCTCCTGGAACGGAGTCGTTTGCTGTTCTGCGACACTCTCGAACAGTTCCCGGGTAAGCCTTGCGCAGGGCTTTGTTTGCCTCTCAGGGTTCCGGTCTTAGTGAAAAGTCGCGTGTCAACAACATGCTTTGAGGCCCCTAAACCCTAAACCCGATACCTTAAACCCGAAACCCTAAACCCTGAACCCTAAATCCTGAACCCTAAGCCCAAACCCTAAACCCTTAAGGTTTGGGGGGCTTGGGACTTCGGGGTTCCGGGTCGAAGGGCGCTTAAGGCGAGGCTCTTCGTCTCAGAGGCTATGTCCCTAAAGCCCAGCGGTCGAAAGAAGCCTGAGACTCTACAAACCCTGGTTCAGGCTTGAGGGTTTAGGGTTTAGGGTTTCGGGTTTAGGGTTTAGGGTTTAGGGTTTAGGGTTTAGGGTTTATGGTTTAGGGTTTAGGGTTTAGGGTTGATGGACCTGAGATCTATTGAACCCCAATACATCATACAAACACACCTCAAACTGTCGAGAACAACGGAAGAGACCATACTACTACAGTTTGTTAGTGCAAATGTCCAATCACATGTTGTCTCAGCATCAGACTTAAATGCTGTGTTCTTACACAAAACAAAGGCTTTTTGCGGTGTAATGTGACGGCACAGAACATGGTTTTGACTTTCGTTGTTGTAAGTTCAACTCCTCAAGCCCTGAACCCACACACAAAAACATTGAAGTCCTGTAACCTTCAAACCGTGCAACTTCCGGAGCAGGGAGGGGGGTTTAGGGTTTAGGTTTTGGGCTCCTGCATCTTCCTCCGCTGTCTCGCGGCATCCTTCCTGAGATGGAGGAGCTTCGGGAGGGATCCAGCACTGAGGGGCTGGATGGAGAGGTGTTTTCGACTTTAACTGTTTTGGGCTCATCTACAAATTGAGTTTAGAAACCCTTTTTACTAAACCCTGAACCCCACGGCTTAAATCCTAGGCCCCAAACCCAAAGCCCTTTAGCTTGCAACTCTGCGAGGCTAAAGCAACCTTTTTTTGTCACAAACGCATCTTGGGGTTTTAGTGCTGCGTCCTCGGGTCCCTGAGAGAGCCCCGAACACTGAACTTCTAGAGTTTCGGGTTTCGGGGGTTTCGGTTTCGGGTTTCGGGTTTAGGGTAAAGGGTGTAGGGTTTCGGGTTTAGGGTTTAGGGTTCCTGGCACATCATCACGCTAAGTCCAAAGTGGGTCTGTGGCCACATTCTAGCAAAGCTCATTCACAGCCACTCAGAAACTCAGACCGCCTAAGCCCTGAAAGCCAAAAGTGCGTGGCTTGTGGGCTCCGGATAAGACCACATAAGAACAGGAACCCTAAACCCCTAAACCCCAGATCTCACGAAGAATACGGCTACTGTTACAAAGCATCTCTTTGGGGAGCTTTGAGCTCATGGTTGAGGGCTTTCGGGCTTCTGGTCTGGAGTCTTCTGGAGATCAATCAGGGTTTTGGTTTAAGGCTTGCCAGGTTCAGGGTTTAGGGTTTAGGGTTTAGGCTTGCCGAACCTCACACCCGACGTGTGCGCCAGGAAAGCTCTCTTCGAGGCAGCCGCGTGAACCCTAAACTTCCACCAGACCATCTTCGACCTCGATGCCAACCCCAACCCTAAAGCCGAGACCCTGAACTCCACCCATGCATCCATGCAGCTCGCGACCCATGCCACGGTCTTGAGCGTCCTGTTGTTGCCAGGCAGGAAATGGGGGTTCTAGGGCTTGGAGTGTCGTGGTTAGACGGGTGGCTTCAGAATCTTCAGAGTGGTTTAGGCTTTAGGATTTCGGGTTTAGCTTGCAACATAGCTGATGTTACTTTAAGCTTCAATCCTGTGGCACCAGCGGTCCCTGAAGATTAAACCTAGTATTATACCACAAGTATCTACAATCGGGATTTCAAGGGGATCCCTACAGTATATTTTGGCTCGGGCTTCGGGATCAACCTGGTGATATCCCGCGGTCCTTCTCCTGAATCAGGCGGCGAATCGCCTGAGCCTCCTTCTGCTTCATCAAGACCTGGCATGGGGGGGAACTACGAACATGCAATGCCTAATCCCTAATCCCTGAACCCTAAACCCCTAAACCCTAAACCGAGACTGCCGATAAAGCTGAAAGTGCAGATTCAGGTTTCTGGGACGTACGGTTGCTTCCGAGTCAGGATCTACCACTGCATCGGTTCTGCTTAGCTTTCTGACAGTCTCTTCGTGTTCGAGGCTTTCGATGGCTAGTGTGAAGCACTCGTGCTTCTGATTTTGATAGGCTGCGACGGATGAGTAACTAGTAATAACCGTCGTCATTTACCCTTAACCCAATACCCTAAAGCCCTAAATCCAAAACCCCAAGTGAGCTTGGCTATCTTCACTGAGGGTTTGCAGGGTGTCGAAGCAGGAGCCTCGGGGGTGCGCCTAGTTTCTTAGGGCATGCTGTGCTGCTCGGGACTAGAGGCGAACGCGATTCCCAGATCTTCCGAGCCCCATGTTAGGGTTTAGGGTTTAGGGTTTAGGCCATGTTAGGCATCTTCCCTCTTTCGGGCTTCCGAGCCCAAAACCGCAGATGCAGGATTTTGAAGGATTTTCTGAGGATGAGAGCTGTGAGAATGCCTGGAGTCTCTGGTCGCTTTCGGCTTTATCTGATCGGGCCACTGGAAGCTTGAAGAGTCCAGGCTCGGTCAGCTGCTTTTCGGTTTAGGGTGTAGGGTTTAGGGTTTACGGTTTAGGGTTTAGGGTTTAGGGTATAGGACCTACACCCGTCAGCCCTGACCCTCAACTTTCGATCCGGAAGCCCTTAAGACCTTTTACCTTGGCGCCTAATGGTTTAGGGCTTGGCCAAAAACCCTCAAGCCGTTAACCTGCAAACTCCAAGCCCGGAACCCAGACTAGACAGAACCTGTAAACCTCACAAGCCACCCTAAACCCTAAACCCTAAACCCTAAATCGTGCCTCGAGCTGGGCCATGGTGCTCTTTTTGGCCTCCTCCGCTGCCCTGTGGGCCTGCACAGTTGCTGCATTAACGGGTTTGAAAACCTCGGCTTCGAGTTTGGAGGGCTAAGAGGCTTCGGGTTTCGGGTTTAATGGTTAGTTAGGGCTTAGGGTTTAGAGGCTTAGGGTGGTTTGAGGGTTCGGGTTTAGAGGCTTAGGGTTTAGGGGTTTAGGGGCTCGGTTGTATGTGTGCGTCAACCTTGCTCCACGACCATGCCGAGCTAGCTTTTCTGCATCGCTCCAAGCTTCAAAGCTTCATGGATAAAGGCTCTTGGGCCAAGGGCTTCTAAGGGGCCTGGGTTGCGGATGTGGATCAATTCAGCTTCGGTTAACGGCTCGAGGTTGTAAAGTGCTCTGCAAAACCAGGTCGAAGTGGCATCTGTGGGCACTGTTGCGGAGTGCTCATGTGTCACACGAAAATCAGGATCCCATCAAACCATTCTGGATGGGAGTCGCGACCCTGACCCCTAAACCCTAAGTAAGGGTTTATGAAACCCTAAACCCTAAACCCTAAACCCCTAAACCCTAAACCCTAAACCCTAAGTAAGGGTTTATGAAACTCTACGCCCTACGAAAGAGCTTGTTCACTGCCTCAGCCCGGGCGTGCTGCTGCTTCTTTATCTGCTCCAGCCTCGGCTCACAAGAGATCATGGAATATTTAGGGTTTTAGGGTTTAGGGTTTAGGGTTTAAGGTTTTAGGGTTTAGGGTTTAGGGTTTAAGGTTTTAGGTTTTAGAGTTTAGGGTTTAGGGTTTAGGGTTTAGGGTTCAGGGTTTAGGGTTTAGGGTTAGTGGTTGTTAAGCGGCTTATGGTTCAGGGTTTAGCAGGGATCAGCAGGGTTTGGGGGAGTTGAATTTAGTGGGGTAGTAAGATAGCAGGGTGGCACGGGCTTTAGGGAACTAGGGTAGCAGGTATGAGGGGTCAGCATTTTTAGATTTACGGCTTGGCGGCTTCCGGCCACGCAGAAGCGGCTTTTATCATGGGTAGATGGGGCGCCCAAGCATTTCCAGGGCTTGTCGTTTTCTGGCCGGGGGTCACGACAAGGGCTGGCGGAAAGAGGGAGCAACTAACGGGTTGCAGGAGGAGTCTTGCTGCGGTTTGCGGTCGAAGGCCTCACACCTCCCCTGGCCGAAGCCCTGGGCCTGGAAGACTGCCCCCTTATAATTATAGGATGCCGGGTTCAGTGTTGGGGGGTTCAAACCAAGGAAGGGATGTATAGAATGTGGTGGTTTGGGTTGGGGGTCGAGGTTTGGGGTTTGGATTCTCGAATTGGCTTTCGAGTTTCGGCTTTAGCCCTTAAATACGGAACTGAAATGCGGCACTTCGATTTCAACCGCACGGTTGTACCTGACAGATTGGGCTGTTGATCCACATCGCACAATTACGTGCAAGAAGGATCCTTCGCAGAACAACACGGCATATTCGCGGATCAACATCTACCGCCCCAGCCCGAAACCCACAGAAGCTCAGACAGAATAGGTTGAATAGGTGCACTTGGGGTCGAAGACTACGTCCTTCGAAAAGCACATGCCAGTCTATTCCCTTTCTGGCGACACCGTAAACCCCCAACCCCTACACCCCCAAGTGTTCCTCCCTTCCCCAACCATGCCATGAAAGTCTCCGAGCCAGATTTCTGCAAGTAACAGCTGACATGAAAAAGAAAATTGTTTACAACCCCAGGGTTTCTGGATGACCAAACCACCACCTAGAAGGCCTAAGTCCAAAGCCCTTGTAGAACCCTAACACAAAACCCGAAACCCCTTTATCGAGCCCTGGTAGAACCTGTATATGGGAGTTTCCGAAAATTAGGGGTACCTTGTTTTGGGGGGTCCTTATAAGGATCCTACTAGTACTATATTAGCGTCCCCTATTTTCGGAAACCCCCATATATACCCTTAAAGGAACCCTTGACATCAACCCGAATGGCTCAAATCTGCTCTGGGCCACCACTGAATGGGTCGTTGTTTACATTAGGGTCCCTGCTTACCCTAAAAGGGACCCTAATTTAGAAAACCCTATAAAAAGGACCCCTAAAAGGGACCGTAATTTAGAAATCCCTCATAAAGAAGGACCCTAAAAGGGAACCCAAACATGGAAAACTAGACCCGCATGCAGACCCTAAGCCTAAACCTTTCTCAGCACCCCTAAACCCTAAGCCTAAACCTTAAACTCGAAACCCTAAACCCTAAACCCCCTGATGCAGACGAAGGGAGCTTGGCCAATCGAGCTTCTCGATCTTCGTCGGCCTTTTGAAGCCGCTGGGACGCCTCGTCGACTTAAAAGCCCCAAGCAGCCGGGGTTTAGGGTTCAGGGTTTAGGGTGTTCGGACATTCTTGCGTAAACTTTCAGATTACTAGCTTGAGGGTTTAGGGTTTAGGGACACTAAAGCTTAAACTTTCAGATTACCACTGACTCATAACAACCCAAAAAAAGTTGGCTATTGGAGAACTTAGTCTAGTTGGGACTCATGCTTGTTTGCAAAGGGAGCTTGCGGCTTGCGGCTTAGGGTTTAGGGTTTAGGGTTTGTGGTTGAGGGTTTATGGGTTTAGGGTTTGGGCGTCGGGAGGCAACGGCTTGTGAATAGCGGCTGTGGCTCCTAGTAAAAGCCACTGGAACAGAAGACTGTAGATGACAAAGCCTGAACCCTAAACCCTCCACAAAAGCCTGAGCTGATCTGAAGAGCCCACTACGCCGGAACCTAAACTACAAGTGGAACCCCAGCTAAAACAACTTCTGAACGCGAAGTCAGCCTCTGACAGCAGCCTGGGTTCAAGGTGTGTTGATTCAACATTGGATTTAAAATAGGGGCCTTAATGAATAGAATAAAGCTTTGGGGTATCTTCTAGTATAGGAACCCTCAAACAGTATTATTCAGTATGCAAGCTTCTCTACGTTTTTGTGGCACCTAAACCCTGAACACCCAAAATCCCTAAACCCTCAACCCTGGTCCCTAAACCCTGCTACACCCCAAACCCAACTATAGTCCCTAAACCCTACACTGCAGCCTAGAGACTTCAAACCCTAAACCCTCTATAGTCCCTGAGCCCTAACCTGTACTATAAAGTCCACCGCTTCCTGTAATGTCCCTTGTGCCTCAACAAACTTTTTTATAGCCCCTAACCCTAAACCAATTCCTAAACTTTAGAACCTCCAAACCACAAATGCAAATCATAGTCAGTAGTCCCCGTGCTATAGAGCTCCTTGTGCCTTGAGTTGCTCCAGATTTCGCTTTGCGTGGAGCTCGGCGATGAAACGCTTTCTAGCACCCTCGCTCTTAACCTTGGATTCCAGTGGGTTTGCTTCGAGCTTTCAAGCTTAGGCCCAGGGTTTAAGTATTCAATACGCACATACTTGCATATATGTACAAAGACGAATATACACATACATATACAGATACAGATAAATATGCATATATGTACGCCTCGTAGGGTTCTCAATGCAAGTTAAGGTATTCATTCGCAATAAAGCCGTCGTTGAAACCCTAGAGCCAATGATTGCAAAACGCCTTCGGGGCTGAGGGCTTGGAAGTCGCCTTAAGTGCTCCTTGAACGTATCAAAAACCTCCGAAGGTGAGATGAAAATAGGTGGAGTGGGGGGCTAAACCTTAACACGAATCCTTCTTGCACAAGGGATCTTTCATCCACGCAGACAAATCTCCAAACCCACATAAAGCCCATGAAGTAACACTGAAGAGAATCCCTACGTGCATCTCACCTTCTGATTCCCTGGAATGCAGACTTGTCTGCTTCTGACTGCACGGGTAGTTTGCACGGTTTAGGTTTTGGGGGTTGTCGGAATTGAGTTTGGAGGGCTCAGGGTCAGGGATTGCACGTGCTTACTGGAGTTATGCGTAGAATCCGTAGTACGCGGTGCCCCAAGATATGGGAACCCCTTATTTCAACAAACTCCTTCACGGCGTAGTGTAATGTAGAAGCCTTGATATCTAGAATAGGGTTTTGGGGTATATTGTACTATAATTATAGTAAGGAGCCCACCAAAGTAGTACAGGTAATTATAAAGGCCCCTATAGTATGTGACTACACACTCACCCGGAGACCAAACCCAAGCCAGAAGGCCAGGACATTGCGTCCCAATTCTAAACGTCCGAGAAGTCAGCAATATGCATGCATGTATTCATGTCTGTGTATATACTGTGCAGCATATCTATATGTATGTGTATGTATCTATATATATATGTATATTTTGGCACCCACATATATATATATATATGTATACGTATATGTATATGTATGTTTATGTACGTACCTATGGAGGGAGAGAAAGGGCGAGAGAGTGAGCAAGCACGAGTACTACACGCAAAACCTCCCAAAACTCTTCTCTAGGTAATCAAGCCCTGTCGTCCTTGAACTGCCAGCCGAAGCACAAGTGCCGCATGCAGCTTGGCATCATCCTGGTGTTGTTACAATGGGTAGTATACAACGGGCTAGGAGCAACTGTTCAGGCCCCTAGTAAGTGCTTCAAGATCTTAGGATTTGGGAGTTGTCAGGGGCATGACTCAGGGTCTAGATTCAGAGCTTTAGGGTTTCGGGCCCTATCTTCTCTAAAGCCCCCGTTGTGAAGATGGAACATCCTGCTCAGAACACTAAACTTAAACAGCAAGATCCGACTGAAAACCTAAAACCACCCTCGGAAAAGCCTTTCGCGCTGAGACCCCAAGCCTGTAACCCGGTGCAAATTCGATGTTCGCGCCTGGGTGTCCAGCTCCTTTAGGAGCTTGGCACGGGTGGCGCCATCGATTTTACCTTCATAAAGCAGAATATGACCAGCGGAGAGTGATGCTGATGGTCACGATGACGAGTATGGTATTTAGCACGCTGACCACCCCGGTGACTAGGATCACACTGGTCCACAAAGTATGAAAAGACCACGAAGAAGGTCAAGAGTGGCATTGGAAGAGGAACGCATGATGGCGAAAATGATGACAAAGACTCTGCCGCTTCTGGTCCTGATAAGTAATGCCGATGACCGCATTATCGTAGCTTTCGTTGTTGTGGTGGCATTTCATTGCTGCTGCTTCTACTGCTGCTGCGGGTCCTGTTAGCAAAACTGCCAGTGGTCGTGGTGCGGTGGCGGTGGTTGCGGTGCCAGTGCCGTTGCAGCTGCGACTTTACAACGCCCCTCCCCAAACCCCCACGTTGAAGAAGCCAGGTTTCCTAAACCCTATATGAAGCCGGATACGGCTGCATTTCGGTGGCACCCCAGTCTTTGTTGGTGTTGAAAATGCCTGCATAGTACCTTAAAGGAAATGGACAACTCCACAAGCTTCAAGGACTCCAAATAGCTCAAACCCCGTCGCCTCCAACGTTTGCTGGCACCGCCGAGGTAGCTTTCCTCAGTTTTGGGCTGACCTATAGTCTCCATTGTAGTTCCTTTCTTGGTTAGCCAATTATGTATGAAGGATTTCACAAGGTATCCCCGAAAAGGAACTACAATGGAGACTATAGGTATGGGCTTAATAGAGCCTTTTATAGCCTTCCTGAATTAGACTCGGGTCGTTGGGCGGTAGGGAACGGGGAACCTCCAGGAGTGGCCGAGTGTTTTCCTTTCGACGTACACATTAAGCCTGCAATCCTAAACCCTAATTCCTAAAACCCTAAACCCCTAAACCCTAAACCATTAACCCCTGAACCCTAATTACTAAAACCCTGAACCCCTAAACCCCTAAATCCTAAACCCTAAACCCCTGAATCCTAGACCCTAAAACTCGAAAGCCTTAAAGCATCAACCCGGAAACCCTGCGAAGGGCTTCTGGCTTTGGTGGAGGTCCGGGGCTCGGGCCTGGGGGCCTAAATAGGCTTAGCGCGTTGAGGGTTTAGGGGTTTAGGGGTTTAGGGGTTTAGGGTTTAGGGTACTCTTTTGGGGAGTTCCTTGTTATGAATATAGCATAAGATACCCAAAAAAGCTGGTTTGTTCATTGACTCCTCATCTTTATAGGTGTTTAGGACTTAAGTTCCACGGCCTAACTTTGTGGCTTAGGCCTTAGGATTCAGGGTGTATTCTTAAATCCTTGAAACCCTATGCTTGCAAACCCTAAGCCCTGAAACCTTACTGGAACCCTTCAGGGAGTGAAGCTGAGGGGTTGAGCAGGGTGTTGTACGCCCAAATCCTCACAGCTTGCTTGCATGCTTCCTCTGCTTGGGGTGGAGGCCATGGGCTCCCAAAAAAAGAAGTCCACTTGTCGGGCGCCCGTTTGACAAGGAAAAATTGACCCTGTTCTTTTCACCTGCATATTGGGATCGCTCTGCCTGCCTACATCCTTGCACGCCTATTCTGCGAAGTTCGGTTCGCACCTGCTCCTGGCAGTATTCTCGCATAAATCTGAGGAGAAGATGGACGTTATTGGGTTTTATTGTCTTGGATACAGCGGCATGCACATACTACAGAGGTCGGGTTTGGAAAAGAATATTGTAGCTGTGCTGTCATTTATACCGATACCGTTTTGCAGTGCCTTTGTGCCACCACTGAGGTCTTGGCCCACAATATCCGTGCACCTGTGCATGTTCACATTCCTCTGGTCTGCGCGAGAGTGAAGTCTTTCGGACCGTCCGTATCTGCAAGCCGCTGCCCCTTTGTTACTCTTGTTTCGCGCTTTTGTTCTGTTATGACGATGCTGGCATCTTGTTTAACTCCGCAGGAGTACATTACCAGTGCACTCGGCTCTTGTGTACATATTGCCACGAATATTCCGCCATCTGGTTGGACTGCTTCTGGTGTTCAGAGAAATTTCGGCAGCAAATTTCTGCCGTACTACTCATGATGGAGTGATGGAGTATCCTGTCGTCTACCGCTGCCTATTCGAAACGTATTCGCGTGGGCGATTTCGCAGATGACTGACACTGGCACTGACCTTTGGGGCTTGGAGTTTCAGGGTTGCGGGTTTGCTTGTAGGCTGTAGGATGTAGGCACGTCCCCCTTGCCACTTGGACTTATTACCCCCGCGTGCTATTGCACGACCAGTCTCCAAGGTTAACCCATTCGCCTCCGACCCTCATCTAGTCACCAACTGCAACAAAATGCGTTGCAAAGCTCGCTTCATACGAATCCCTGTATAGCTAGAAAGGAGCCTCCACTCATTCCTGAATCCGCACGCCAAAACCCAAAAGCCTCTCAAAACCTAAAGGCCCCGAGGTTTTCATGACCTAAACCCCTAAACCCAAAAGCCTCTCAAACACTAAAGCCCTAAACCCAAAATTCAAAAGTCTCTCGAACCCTAACACCACACAAGCTCTAAGGCCCTCAGCCCTATACCTCGAGGGCCCTAACCCTGAAGCCTTTCTGCAAGCCTGGCCCCTGATAGAAGACCTTTTGTCCGAACCCTGATCCTTAAACCCCAATCCCTCAACCCTAAACCTTAATCCTGAACTCCCTGAACCCTAAACCCTCAACCCTTGAAGGAGCCCTTTGAAGGACCTCTTCAAAGTATCCCTAGACGAACCCGAGACCAGAAAGCCACGCAGCGGCTTCTCCTGTACCAGGTCCGCCTCGTCGTCCACCTCCGCAGTGGCCTCCAAGCAGTTTGGGGTTTAAGGGTTTAGGGTTTAGGGTTCAGGGTTTAGGGACTTTTTCCCTCTCGCAGTTTGGAGTTTTAGGCTTTAATAAGGCTTAGATCTTTCAGGGTTTAGGGTTTGCCGTGGAAGAGCGCGTAGGCGATAGTCTCTTGCGACAAGGCTGCGTCGAGTGCATGGTGCTGTGGGGCGATGGGCTGTTTATATACAAGGCTTTTCCTTCTGTCTCTCCCACCCCACGCCGTACAGGGCGGCCAACCCAAACCTATTCCTATTCCTTTCAGGGTTTAGGCCTAAACTCCTACCCTCTTTGTGTTTTTTCCAAGAAGCACAGCAAAAAGGCAGGGCAGGGCAGTGCATGGGGCGAGCGGCGCAGGATTTCGCGGCCAGGTTCCGGTACGTTGGGTGCTAGCGAGGCTGGCGGTCGGTTGTTGCCTATGCCTTGAGTATGGGATTTGGGGCAATTTAAGTAGTTTAGGGTTTGGATGTTAGGGTTTAGGGTTCAGGCGTGAAGGAGGCTTTCTATAAGGATACTTTAAGAGTTTTTTGATACAGGTTCTGCAAGGGCTTGCGAGTTTGGGGAGCTCGGGCTTTAAAGCTCTTGCGGGCTTCTAATGCCTACGGGTCGTATTCGGCTTGGGTCTGGGTTGGTGTTTACCGATAGGCCCCATAGTAGTTCCTTTTGGGGGTTCATATGGGTAGTTCTCTAAATTAGGGTCCCTTTTTGGGTCCCCAATGTAGTACGGCACCCTTATAAACAGGACCCCCGAAGGGACCGTAATTTAGACAACTACCCATATTCAGAATCCAAGAAGGCAATCCCAAAAAGGAACTACTATGGGGCCTATGGGTAGGGCTTCTGTATGGCTTGCGGCTTACAGTTGCCTGGGCCCCGGGTTTTGCTACGGGTGTAGGGTCTGACAAGTGAGTTTTTAGGGCTGGGGGCTTGTTTAGGATGTGGCGTCTTCCTTAAGAACCCAAAAACCAAAGGTGGCGTCTAGGGTCCAGGGTTGCGTTTAAGGCTGAGGTCTCCGTGGAGCTCAGGGATTGGGTTCGCGGGTTTTGAATTTTGCGTAGGACCTCGGGTCCAGGAATCAAATCTCGGTTTGGGGTTCAAGGCTTCTTGAGGGTATGTTTGGGGTTTCGGATCTAGGGGTGTGAGCGTGTTTGGCGTTTCCCTTGAGCTGAGGGTTTGGGGTCTACGCTTCGTTCAGGGTTTGTCTAGATTCTGGAGAGTCCATCCCTTGAATCTTGCCCCGAGATTTCGGACAGTTCTAGTTAAACAGAATAGTAATCATCATACTGCTACTAATGACCACAATAATGAATAATGAGCACAACAATAATGAAAATACATGTTATATATATATATATATATATAACCCTAAACCCTAGACCCTAAACCCTACAGTATATAGCACGTAATTACAGATCGCACCTCCTCGCCCAAGCAGAGGACTTTCTGTCCCCGCTTGTCCTGCACAGGGGCTTGGGAGCTGAAGGTGACGGTGTGTGACTGCAGGGTTTCCAGCGCTGCTTAGGGGTTCAGGGTTTAGAGCTTATCGGGTTTAGGGTTTGGGGCTTATTGGGCTTAGGATTTTTGGTTTATAGGGTTTAGGGCTTATAGGGTTTAGGGTTTATCTGGGCTTGCAGGGTTTCGGGCTGAGAGGGCTTACAGGGTTTCGGGTTTAGGGGTGCAACCCTGCTGATCCCTACGAGGGGCTAAAACATATGCCTGTGCACTTACGACACGTAGATGAAAATCTTAGCCTTCCGCAGTGGGAAGGCGCGTGGCTGGTGAGGCTCGTGGCTTAGGGTCCAAAGCTCCCCCAAGCCATCTGTCATCGTGATAGGGGGTGGCCGACAAAATTCTGCTTCCTGTCCTGCACAAAGTCGAGGCGCTCAATGACCCAGTGAAAGCCTGCAGCCGGAAACGCGAAACGAGGCAAAGCAAAAATCCTGCACACTCCGCAATCACTCCGAACCTCTCGAACCCAATGCCTAAAGCATGAAGCCCGGGAGCCCACCCGAAACCTACTCCAGGGGAGGGCTTCCAATCCTTGCAAGTTCAGGTTAGCTTAGGGCTTAAGACCGTGTAAGGCTTAATTTTGAATCTTTTGTTCTAGCTGCGGGGTTCTGCTCTTGCGGTACTGATCGACGGAGTCGATTGTAATACAAACGGTCTAGGGCTTCAGAAACCATATTGGCAGTCTCACAGTGTTGCAGTTCGAGTCACTGTTGGAGTCTGTTTCAGGCAGTATCAGCCGGTCGTACTCCGCCCCAAGTTAGCGCTCAACCCCTCACCACCCCTAGCATGAAGGGTTGAGGGTTTAGGATTCGAGGGTTCGGGTTAACCTTTAGGGTTTAGGAGGTGGGGCTTTTGACTGAAAGACATTGAGAAACTAGGGCGAGCGATTTAGGGCTTGGCCTTGCGGAGCTCACCATTCGGATCTGGGGAAGGAACCCTAAGCCCTTTTTGAACCCAGGCTTTTCGCTATCAGGAACCCTAAACCCTAAACCCTTGCAGGCTCGGCTTCTTATCGGCCCCTGCGCAGCACAAAGCTTCCTCGCAAACTCTCAAAGAAACGGTTTTGGGTGTTTTAGAAACTCTGAACCCCAAAAATGAACAACAAAACAAAAAAAGCCCCAGAGGGAAATATGCAAAGCTCAGGCACGCCCATCTTGGTTTGATGGGTTCATGAGCTCGGAGTCGTACTGGAAGAGCGCATCGAACTGGCTGTAGGTGAGCGGATAAGTATAAGTGCAGTCATTCTCGAGCTCGTATGATGAGAACCTCGGCAAGTGGCTTCTGTTCTCAGAAGCGGGGTTAGGGGTCGCGCACACCCTTTTTGGAAAAGACCGATGTTGGGCCTGAATTGGGTCTTTCTGAAACCTTCACTACATCCGCGAGGTCTTCTTCAGGGTCGAGGGTCCTCACGAGACCCCCCCCAAATGCCCTTAACTTAAAACCCTAAGCCGCTGAACTCCCAAACCCCGAAACCCTAAGGCAGTCAAGTCTGGAGCTGTAGCCGGCAAAGCAGACTGGCTTACGGATTGTGATTTCGGATTTTGGGGTTGAGGGCGTTGGATCGAGGGCTCAGGTAAGGGGTTGAGGCTGAGGAATTTAGGATTTGGGCTCAGGGCTTAGAAGCTTAAGGTCTAAAATAGAAGCCGAAATAATTACCGCACAACACTGGGTTCCTGGAAGGTTTCGGATAGTAGGGTACGTCTTATGGGGTGGTTGGGAGTTTTTTATCTGCAAAGTTGGAAACATGAGGGTAGTTCTCTAAAGTTAAGGTCCCTTTAAGGTCCTTTTCATAAAGGGGGGGCCAGGGTTGCCCCCAAAAGAGATGAGTTAACCTATACACCCTAAACCCTAAACCCCTCAAAAACTGGGTTTATCCTGTTCCAACTACGCAACTTCTGAGGTTTAGCGGGTCATACTGCGGGTTCAGCGTGCGGTGACTCAAGGCATCTTAAGGTCTGCAGGCTTCCACCTTCAGGCTTTTATTGTTTTAGGGCTTAGGGGTTCAGGGGTTCAGGGGTTTAGGGTTTAGGGTTTAGGGTTCAGGGGTTTAGGGGTTAGGGTTCAGGGGCTACCATCAGGGAGTCACCTAAACCCTAAACCCCAAAAACCCTAAATCCCAAATCCTAAACCCTAACCCTTAACCCTAAAACCCTAAATCCCAAATCCTAAACCCTAAACCCTAAACCCCAAAAACCCTAAATCCCCCTTAGCCCTAAACACTAAATCCCAAAAACCCTAAATCCCCCCAAACCCTAAACCCTAAACCCCAAAAACCCCAAAAACCCAAATCCTAAAACCCTCGGCTCGACGCAGAGCCAAGGCGCGAGATGGTGCACGTGGCGGGATCATCGTAGACGGCAACCTCAGCAATATACCTTAAATCATAATAGGATCCCTAAACCCTAAACCCTAAACCCTAAACCCTAAACCCTAAACCCTAAACCCTATACTCCTTAATTAAGGGGTTTTGGAGTCTCTGGGTTCCGACGGTCGCTCAAAACCAAGGCTTTCGGTTTTTGAAGGGCTTAGTTAGGGTTTAGGGGCTTAGGGTTTATAGGGGGTCAGGGTTTAGGGTTTAGGGTTTAGGGTTTAGGGTTTAGGGTTTAGGATTTAGGGTTTAGGGTTTTGGATTTAGGATTTAGAGGTTTAGGGTTTGAGGCAATGGACTGGCTGACAACTTCGGGCATGCTCCGCTGCAAGCGTTGAGAAAACAAGGGGTCCACTACAGCCATTTATGGAGACCGCGATCTTCATATAATGAGGAACCCTACCTAAAAACCTAAACCCTACCTAAAAACTGATGGCACCTACTCCTTCTGCGTTCTGCGCTGCAGCTCTCGGGCTTAGTTCAAGCCGAAGTCCAAAATCCACAACCCTTCCTCCCAACTTGAAACCCCAAAGAACCACTAACCTAAGGACCTCTATATCCTCAATTCAATCTACCCGAAACCCTAAACTACAAAAGACCTCTTTCTTTTTTTGGAGCAGGGACTGCAATGACTACAAAAACCTAAGCCCCAAAAACCTGAACCTCAAACCGTCAACCTGAAGCCCCCGGCCACCACACAATTTCGTGGTCCGAACCCTAGGCCCCTTTTTTTTTAACCCGGAGCTCTCTCCTTTACCCTAAACCCTAAACCCTAAACCCTAAACTCCAAACCCTTCCGGTTTAGGGTTTAGGGTTTACGAAACCCTAAGGCCCACGCAATGTAGTAGTCTCCCTCGATGCATTTCCCCTCTTGGAAGATGAGGGATCCTCCAGGATGTCTAATTGCTTAGAAGTCTGTCTTGGGTTTAGGGTTTAGGGTTTAGGTTTAGGGTTTAGGGTTTAGGGTTTAGGGTTTAGGGTTTAGGGTTTAGGGTTTAGGGTGTCTGTCTTGAATGAAGCAGAACCCAAACGAGTTTTAAACTCTACTAGATGAAGTGCATGTACCTTAAACCTTAAACCCAGAACCAGCCTTCCAACCTAAGCTTCAAGGAAGGAGTGCACGAACCGCGCTATCGGCGGCTGCAAGAGGATCAAGAAGGCACACCCTCTATTTGGAGAGGCTTTCAGAGTTTCTTTGCGCCTGGGATCGTGGAAGCTTCGGTTTCGGAGATACGGTTAAGAATTTAGGGTTTAAGGTTTAGGGTAAACATCATGCCCCGAAACCTAAGTCAGCAGCAGCTTCTGACCGGGTTCTATCGTGTGACAGCTTAGGTCGCCAACTTGTAGGCAAATGGCGCACGGACAACACTTAAACCCGAATGCTAAGCTTTAAACCCTAGAACCCGTTACACAACCCTCGTGGTACCCTGGTGGTAGCCGTCATGGAATCAAGGAACCTTTTGCAGAACCATCAACTCCTCATGGAACTACTACAACGCCCCTGATAACATCCGAAGGACAAACCCCTAAACCCTAAACCCTAAACCCTCAACCCTAAACCCTAAACCCTAAACCCTAAACCCTAAACCTAAAGCCGTCCCTAAAGCCTAAACCCTAGTTGATTCTGACTGGGCCTTCGGGTCTCAAGTAAGCTTCTCAGCCCTGAGCTCGCCTTAAGACCAGCCTTCGGGAGCTGTGGCTGAATATAAACAACGAGAAATAGGCATCTGTGTGTATATATAAATACATATATATATATATATGTGTGTGTGTGTATATGTATGTATGTATGTGTATGTAAAGACTATACCTGTATGTGTGTATATATATATGTATGTATGTATGTATATGTATGTATATGTATGTATGTATGTATGTATGTATGTATGTATGTAAGTATTTATGTATATATATATATACACATGTGTGAAGGTACAAAACATATAAAGGTACGTCTGTAGACCTCACTAGAGCACTTGTCGGATGCACAAGTGCGCCCCGCCTCGTGTGTCGTCCGGTCGCCGGGCCATGGTGGCTTTCAGGGGTACAGGGGGGGCGACCGGAGGCCCAAGAGGGCCGCTTTTGAGACTAAGAGAGCCGCGGACGTGGGTTGGCTCAAGGAGTGTAGGGCCGCTTCGGGGTTTGGGGTTTAAGGTTCTTGATGCGTAGAGTTCTGTCGTCCTCTGTGTCAGACCGTTGTTGCAATAGCCCTCGTTCCTTTGCTTGTTCTCGCAGTTTCCGAATTGAAAGGCGACGTCATGCTTGGAATCTGGATGCAGTTCACGGGGCGAGAAGGAAAGCGTAGGCGAACGTTGGGAGACCGATGACACAATGGTCGGTGTGCAACCCTACTCTAAAGCAGAGGTATTTACGGTTGCATCAAGTTAGCAATAGACATAACAGCCAAAAGAGCAAGAGCAGCGATATGCTGAAGTTGCGGAAACGCCTTTCGTAAAGGATCTACAAAGTATGGGTCAAGATAAGTCTTTTTTTCGGCCTTCCTGGGGTTCCAGGAAGCGGCTTCACAAGTGATAGGGTTTGCATGGGGCTTCGGGCTGGCAACTGACTTTCTGATGGCTTCTGGAAAGCAGTCTCCCAAACCCAAGCCCAGCATCCGGAAATCCCCTTCCAGCCCTTGCAGAGCCCTTATCATGTCCCTACGGAACCTTTATCCAGCCCTTGTCTAGATTTTCGAGCCTCGTAGTGGCCTTAAAGGAGCCATTGTGCAATCCGCGCCTTACAGAAGCCTCCTGAGCCCAGATCGTCGAGCTATTTGGAAAGGATGCACCTGTTGCGTGAGGAGGCCTCGCCGAAGCTTGCAACCAATCTGCAGGACGCTGAGGTTTTACAGTGCTTTGTGCTGGGTTTTGTTGGGGTTTGTGGGGGTGCACGGTTAAGTGGGCTTTCTATTGGCTTTAGAAGAAGTTGTAGGGGTGTAAGGTTAAGCAGGGCTGTATAAGAGCCGGTGAGTAACTTAAACTGCTTCGACAAGGGTTTATGCTCCCACTCACGAGCTCACCCACATGAAGCTCGTCTAAGGCTTTAGGAAGTTGAAGGTTCCAGCTCAGGTTTTAGTGTTTCGGCTTTAGGGATGTCGGAGAGACTACGTTTTAGAACCAGAAAGTATTTGGCTCTTGAGCTTCGTTCGGCTCGAGGCTGCTCTATGCGGTCTTTAGGGTTGGGGGTTTGGGGGTAGGGGTTTCGGTTCAGCACCTCCACTTCGAACATTCACTCGCCCCAAGCTCGCTACTCTGGTAACCGGTACCGAATGTCTACCCACCCACCCCTGGAACAGCTGGCGTATACAGTATAAACTGATCCAAACTAGGAACCCTATCAGGATCCCAAATAAGAGCAGCGCTAACAGTAATCCGAAAAGCAATCCGAATCACTCTGATAGTAGGAACCCTGGCAAGAACCCCTATACAGGGGGATTCACTTCAGCGCCCGCACGCCGCACGATACTAGTGCTGCTGATGCATTGCCGCCTCTGCTCTGCTACTCCGATTGCTTTGCTGCTGATTCCGCTGCTGCTTCGGCTTCCATGAGTCGGTTTAATGTTCCGTTCTGGAGACTCCTCAGCCTTTTTGGGAGTCTTCGGGACGATTTCGGAAGAACCCGCTGGTGAAGCAGAGTTTCATGTGCAAGCCTTGGTCTTCGGGACCTGCGAAAGAACCCGTTGGTGAGGCAAAAGCCTCATGCGCCAACCTTCTGAGTTGTTGGCCTGACTCCAGCAGTCACTGCAGTAAGCAATAGCGAATAGCTAGAGTAGGGTCGATCAAAGATCGGAAATGCCTCTAATAATGCAAAAACAACCATCAAACACAAAGGCCCGAGACTGAAACACTGAAGCCCAAACCCCCAAGAACATCCCGATCCCTACAAGTCCTGCACTAGGCCTACAGCAAACAGACCAAGCACCCTAGCTCTACGACCCCCAAACCCTGAACCCGAAACCCTAAACCCTACAGCCTACGACCCCGCTCCCTAAACCCTAAACCCTAAACCGGTTCAAACCCGAAACCTAAAAAGCACCCCAAGAGGCGCCCTAAACCCTAAACCCTAAACCCTAAGCCCCACCACCCGGAGCCTTCTTCTGCAGGTGGCGGAAACGATCGTCTGCGTCCATGGTGGAGGAGCTTCGATCCTGAATCCTTTGAACCTCGGCTGGCTTCGGGCTTCGGGATTTTGTAGGGTTTAGGCTGTAGAGTTCCGGGTTCAGGGCTTGGGGATAGGGTTTAGGGGCTCTTCGGGACTAATTAGAAGGCGTAGGGCTTCGGGATGATAGGGTTTAGGGCTTAGGGATGATATGGTGTATGGCTTAGGGCTTATAGGGATT
The DNA here is from genome assembly GCA_905221635.1 of Symbiodinium sp. CCMP2456. NCBI lineage: Eukaryota > Dinophyceae > Suessiales > Symbiodiniaceae > Symbiodinium > Symbiodinium sp. CCMP2456. Next base: position 29,273 of record CAJNDV010008435.1, read on the forward strand.
GTAGGGTGTCGGGTTTTGGGATTTTCGGGTTTGGGGATTATTGGGTTTAGGGATTTAAGACTCTCGTCACTCGAACGACGCAGGCGAGGCTTGTCCGGTTCGAAGGGAGGCACCACCATCCGTCTTCAGACATCCCTAAAGCCTAAACCCCAAACCCTGAACCCTAAACCCTAAACCCTGGGCTTTTGGCGGATCAGCTCTGCATCTGGGAGAAATGGATGGTCTCTTCGACTCAAGTGTGAGTGCGCTCCACACTCCCAAGGCTGAGATCGTGATCAGACTTCCTGCCAGAAGGGGCAACTTCCTCTCGACAGTTACAACAAGATATTCAGCAGCCACTGTTCCTGCGAAGATGTTTCCATGGGTTAGCGAGTTGTATAGTTGCTTCAGGATTGTGAGGGTTATCGGGCTTGTGGATTATAGGGTGTAGGGATCATGCCTTGTTTTTGTGACACCGGGCAAATTCCAACTTTCCTCGCCGAAGATATTTGCTGGCGTCGATGGATTTGGCAAGTCTTGAATCACCTCTGTGTCGTTGGGAGCACTGAGCAAGTATGAGACTACTTCAATGTCTACAGCGTCCTCCGCAACTGAATCGATCAATGTGCTTCGTGTGAAAGCGCGCCCTTCATCACCTTGCACGGCTGTAGGACGCAGTTGGATCCTGCACAGTTACAACTGCCTGAGCCGTTGCCATTTACCCAAAAAAACTTGCCCTGAACCCAGATTGCCCTGAAACCCAAACCCTAAGATATGCGAACCTGTTCCAGATCACAGTCCCTTTTGGGGAGGCCTATATAGTTCTACTCTCAATACGGCACCGTATACTTTAGGAAACCCCAAAAGAAACCCTAATCTAACTCACTGCTCAGGCTCTTGGTCCTGAAACTAAGTCTCCCCACCCAGAGATTTCTTTGGGTTCGGGGTTTCGACACGCACAGGGGGTTTTGGGATTGAAGGTGTAGGCGTTGAGCGAGGAGCATAATCTAGGGGCCTTAGTAATTAGAATAGAGGGTTCGGGCCCTTTATACTACTGTATACTTATAACAAGGCACCCCCAAAAATAGTAGAGAAACAGGATTTGCCCCGAAATTGCTTCTAAAATACCCTAAACTCTGGAGCCATCTTACATACGATGTAAAATACCAAAAACAAAAAAAACGCTTAAGGAAGTGGTGCTGGAGGCTCTTGGCTCTCGGTACATCCCAACAGTGAGAGCCCGATGATCGCCTGGCCTGTGAAAACTGGAGCCCTGATTTGGGTGCTAGTTGCTAGTGTTCAGGACGAAATACCTAAACCTTTTTTTTTGAGCAGGGACTGCAATGCACTAAGCCCTGAATCCCTAAACCCTAAACCCCGAATCCCCTAAACACCTAAATTTTGGGGGTTTAAGGTTCCGCCTGAAGCCATCTAATCGGCTTATGCACTTGAGGAGGCGTCCTACAGGCTCCCTTAGCGGCTCCTTGAAGGGTTCCGTCCAGGGTTCCTTTGAGGCTTCCCTTAAGGGTTCCTGTAAGGGGACCTTCGCATTGTCAGGATTTGAGCCAAGGGTTTAGGGTTTCGAGTTTGAGATGTAGGGTTTAAGGTTAGGGCTTCTTGGGTTCAGGGCTTAGGGTTGGGATGTTAGTCTGTTACTCTTTGTGTTCCAGCGGCGGACCTGTCAACCTGGAACCCACGCTATAAGCCGCCTAGATCAAAGAATAACAAATCTGGCGTTTAATAACCCTTCGGGTTTACACCATCCTGAGACTAGAGAAGGATTACGAAGGAACACGAAGCAGCACATGTAATATAGGTGCCTGAATAATTAGTAGAATAAGGCTTTGGGGTATAATATACGCTAATTATGACAAGGAACCCCTAGAATAATCTTGGTAATTATCTAGGCTCCTATATTGCGCAGGGTTCCTGGCAAGCTCGTCGACGTCCTTCTCTTCATTGCGTTCCCACGAAGGAATCTCAGCAGGATAGGGCTTATGGCTCAGGGAAACGACACAGTGACAGAAACCGCCCAAACGAAGCCAAAGATGAAGCCCATAGACTTTTTGTGCTATATGACCATATGGTTGGGATCTGATACTCTCTGAGAGCATCGAAACCCTGGATGAAGCCCGAACATCTCGCCAGACAGAATCTGACGAGGAGCCAACAGGTGTCTTTGAGATAGTTGGGTTGGGGAATCCCTCATCAGGATTGGGTACCCTAGTCTAGTGCTTGGGTTTCGGGCTCAGGGCTAACTCCTGCTAAATCTCCGTTTCTGACAGGATTGAACCGCCGATCCTTCTCCAAGCGGGGTCCGATGCCTAGTAGGGTCCACGATGCACTGAGCCCTCAATCCCAACACCTTAAAACCGCTGCGGGGGTTGCAGAAACCGGGGAGTTCCTAGCATAGAATCCCAACAACAACCATCCCCATTATGAGGGCCCTAAGTCGTTCCAGAAGATAGGAATATCAAGACTTAGGCCCTAAGTCGTGCTATCCCTATCTTCTGGAACCCCATCTGAGAACCCCTAAACCCTGAACCTTAAATCCCAAGTCCTCAACACTAAATCCCAAACCATGAATCCTAAATCCACAACCCTACATCCTGAGTCTCATAATCCTAAACCCCTAAAACATAAATCTCACACCGTCAGAAAACTCTAAATGCCCGTAAACATGATTCTTCGAAATCTTAAGAAATTTCTGAACCCCCAGGCCCTAAATCCTTAAACTTAAAACCCTCAACCCTACAACCGGGGCCCTCTCGCAGCGTTTGTAGGCATCTTCCAGCTCAACATACTCACCTTGGGGTTTAGGGTTTGGGGGTTTAGGGGTTTAGGGTTTAGGGTTTATTTAGGGGTTTTGGGGTTTTGGGGTTTAGGGTTTAGGGTTTAGGGGTGCAGGGTTTAAGGGCTTAGGGGTTTGTGTGATTGACTGGGGCTTAAGGTTGTGGGGCTGAAGGTTGGGTATCGGGCTCTTGTGGTTCGGATTTAGGATCCCGGGCCTAGGGCTTTTGAGGGTTTGAGGTCTTCAGTTTGACAGGCTGGATGTTGCAAAAGGTGCAAGAAGAAATGGTGCTCTGTATTTCGACGTGGTTTTATGGAGCTGAAGGCGAAAGGCTTACCGGGCCAGATCTAAACATAAAAACCTTCAGTAGAGTCTGGGCGGGTCGGGGGGTGGTCCGTACTGTGTTTAACTCGTGGAGAACTAACATGACTGGATATTCTAGCCACTATTTTGTGCCTTCCAGGCGGGGCGGTCGATTAGTAGATTAGGGCTTCAAAAGGCATAGCGGGGGGCTGTACCATTGGAGGTGTCATGTTGTGCAACTCGTTTTTCAGCGGCATTTATCTGGAGTCTGAGGTTTAGCCTGAACAACCTGGATGTGACATGCCCATCAGGGCTGCTAAGGCTGAGCACCTTCTGCATGGTACTACCTGCCTTGCACAATTTCCCATTGGTGCGTAGGGGAGAAAGCGTGATTCCTTTACGATAGTATAGGGTCTTAATACATAGACTAAGGCAAACCATACTACACCATAGTCAGAGGGAACATAAACGGGAATCAATTCGTAGTTATTCGTCTTTATACATCTAGACCAGACCTCTCGAGTTTATGCATGCACAGTGTGAGGCTAGAAAGAAAACGGCCGAAGCCCTCAAGCCGAAACCGAAACGCACTCCCTACACCCTAGAGAATCCTAAACCCCAGCACCGTACCCAAAACTCTACAATCCTGAACTGCACAAACCCGACAACCTTGACCAAAGGTCTGAAGAAACCTGCAAAACAAAACTTATTAAACTTTTACATATCTAAACCCCAACCCTCAACCGCTAACCCTCTCAACCCCTTGTTTCAAGCCCCTTAAACCCCAAGCCCTTTTAGCAAACCCTAAAAGCGTATCTGCTGGGATCCCCGGACAGTTCGGAATTTCGAACTCTGCCAGCACCTTCGAGCCTGGCATGAGGTTTTTTTTTGAACGACCCTTTTTCCATCCTGCAGCATGAGGGTTTAGGGTTTAGGGTTTAGGGCTTCAGCAATCACAACTGGGACAAGCCTGGCGAGGTTACTGGCACAGCGGAGCACTTTGGCTGGCAGGGCTGTAAGGAGCTGTGGATTTATGAAGCCTTTTTGCCTCCCACCTGACCGGGACTATGCCTGCCAGGAAGTGAAGGTCTCTCCGCACAAGTCTGACTGTACAATACCAGCATCAACTTCGATGGAGACTGCCTCAGCGATAACCTTCCCCGTACTTGAGCAATCGGAAACCTGTGTGTTTCAGAGGCGGTTGTGGTAGTTGGGTAAGAACGGTAGACCAGAGCACCACCGAACATGGTATCATCAAGACCGTCACATGCACCATGATGATGACGGCACATGCGGAGAGGATGTAGAACATCAACTAGTCACCGTAAGCAAGCCACAATCCGGACCAACCCTAAATACGAATCCCTACCTGCTACAACCCTGAACCGCATGGCATTCGAGCTGCGACCCCCTTGCCAGCAGCGCCTTCTAGGGGCCCATTAATTAAGTAGGGTTTAGGGTTTTGGGCTGCAGGAAACAAGGGTTTGGGGAGATATTATTTTATAGCTGGGCTCCTTCCCAGCTTTCCGTCAAAGGGTATGTGGGGTTGATGGGCGCTTAAGAACTCGAACAGGGTTCCGGGGTATGTTATAGCATAAGCACAATCAGCAACCCTAAGAGATAACATGAGGAATTTCAGGATGATATGATCAATCTAAGGATCCTCTTCAAAACTATTATACCTAAACCCTGAACCCCCAAACCTCGCGGCCCCTAAGTCTGGCGTTTAGCGTTTCGGGGTTTGGGGTTTCGCTTTTTCGTGCTTCGGGTAATGTGGGTTTCGGGTTTAGGCTTCAGGTACTATCGGTGGAGGCGCCCCCACCCCCCACTCCCCCGGCTGCAATTACAAAGATTGTGGGATCACAGTTCTATTCCCCTGCACGGGCCCTTCCCTTGCAGCCCCATATACTTCCGCTCTCTACCGAGTAATTAGTGATAGTATCCGATTCTAGCCCCATGTAAGTATACTTCGGTACGACCCATGAACACCTTATTCCAGGTATTCAGGGGAGGAACTACGACTAGTACAACCTCGAGCATACATGTCGGTGTAGACGCATGACAACAGGGACTGGCGATTCTTTCAAGCTCCTTCAAATTTCTATCAGCTTCTGCACGGTAGGCTTATCAACGGGTTCTCTCTTTCGGATGGAGATGGGCTTCATAAGGGCTGGACAAGGAATCCTCAGAGCTTTCTGAAAGATTTTTTTTGAAACAAAGCAGACGACTCCGGAGAGTCACTACTGGATGCAGCGTTTCCAGGGCCCCACATGTTCCTCGAAATCACCACTGAACTTCGAAACCTGTGGCCTGAACCACGTAGAAAAGCCCAAAAGCCACCCCAAACCCTGAAACTTGAACCCCAACCTAAATCCCCCAAACCCTACGTTTAGGGTTTATGGTTTGGCCTGAACCTACCCAGCCAAAACCCAATCTCCAGGGGTGCCTTCTACTTGGTATCTGTCAAGCAGCTTTTCCCCTTCTGCCTGGCTACGGCTGGCTTGGCTTCATCAGGTTAATACTTGTCCAGTATCCCAAGGGAACAAGAAGTGACTTTTTGGGGTGATTCTGCTTAAGGGTTATACTATCCCAAAGAGGTTACCGGTTACGGGCCCTTTGGAATTAGATTTCGGATGTGGGTTTCAAGGGTTTCGAATTGCAGGTGAACGGGCCAGAGGGGGATTGTGCAGCATGGGATGTGCACCCTCGAACTCACAACCCCGAAACCTCAGACGGCCAAGCCCATAAATACGGGGCATCATCATAACAAGGATACATACTATTCGCTTAGCCTACCACGACAGCAGAAGAAGTTGCAGTAGCACCAAAGGTAACAGCCAAGCTGAGACACAACAACCCTGAGAGACCAAAGGCTTTCGCCACAAATTATATCTCCCCGCAATTATAGCAAGGCCTGGTAGAAGCCTCCAGAACGCTGCAACACCGGAACCCCAATCGAGAGCAATACGAACAGAAGCATGAGGCCAACACAAGAACTGCTTTAGCAGTAGCAATAGCAGCAATATCCATAATTCGAAACTAACACCGGAAACCGGGAGATACACTGTAAACATTGCAAGACCACAGAAGACACAAACACAAGACACAAAGCAACAATAAATCCCCTGCCAAGGTTTAGACTTAGACTCCATATAACCCTAAACCCTAAACCCTAAACCCTAAACCCTAAACCCTAAACCCTAAACCCTAAACCCTAAACCCACACCCTCATCGACAGCAACCGTGTATGGCCTGGCTCCTTAGGCGCTTAATGAGCGCCGTTGTCAGCTGGGCCTTGGCCAGCTTAGTGTCGTCTTCAGTTCCCTCGAGACGGTTTAGGGTTTAGGGTTTAGGGTTTAGGGTTTAGGGTTTAGGGTTTAGGGTTTAGGGTTTAGGGTTTAGGGTTTAGGGTTTAGGATTCAGAAACCCTGGTCCTACAACCCTCAAATCTGAAATCCATATGGGTGGTTGTCAAAATTATGGTCCCTTTTTGGGGGTCCTTATTATAATACGGCACCTATTATTTAGGGTACCCCAAAAGGGACCATAATTTTGACAACTACCCATATAAACAGCCGGAATACAGACCCAAGGCTTCTTTAAGCAGATCGAATGCCAGGTTTCGGGGTCTTGGGCTGAAAGTCTAAGCAACAAAAAGGGGGACCCCAGGGCGGATCCTTCAGACCTTCGCCGTTCATGCGACTAGGAGTCATTGCAAATCATTTCCGCCGGTAAGGCATCTGTAATGTAGGGGCCTTAGTAATAAGAACAAGCTTTTGGGCGCCTTTATCGTACCATTATAACAAGGAACCCCTAACAGTAATATTGGTAAATATTGGCAATGATTTAGGCTTCTATATTAATTTTCTGCGGTTGGGATTTGCTGTATAAGACGGGATTTGCAGATGGGCTGCAGCCTGTAAAACGAGCATCGCCAAGGATTCAGCGGCTTGGTTACCAGATGTTTAGGGTTTAGGGTTTAG
>CAJNDV010008435.1:71717-85573 GCA_905221635.1 Symbiodinium sp. CCMP2456
TTGGGGGTTTAGAGGTTTGGGGTTTAGGGCTTCGGTTCTGAATTAGGAGTTTAAGGGGTTTAGGGGTCCCTTTGAGGGCTTTTTACTTTGGGGGACCCAAAATTGGGACAGAGAACTACCCATCTTCTGGTGTGGGGTTTAGGGTTGAGGGTGTAGGGTTTAGGGTTCAGGGGTACAGGGGTTTAGGGTCTAGGGTGTAGGGCGAAGGATTCAGGGATTTAAGGCTTGCAGGGTTCAGGGCCAACACCCGAACTGAAAATTTCCCAAGCCCCAAAACCCCCCAACCCTGCCCTAACCTCTAAACCCTAGAAGCCCCAATCCCCAGACTCCCAGACTATTAAAGGATTAGGGTTTAGGGCTCAGGGTTTAGGGTTTAGGGTTTAGGGTTTAGGGTTTAGGGTTTAGGGTCAGCCACATGGGGGCTTCATGGCCCATCTTCGGTCATACCCTCTAGCGACAAGTGCCCAAAGAGCCCGATGCCCCTTATAGGATTTAGGGTTTAGGGTTTACGTTGAAGGAGGGAATGTACCCGAAGCCATAGCTAGAAGCCTTATGTATTGCAAGGTGCAGTTTTCAATCAAGAAGTGGTCCTTTCTTGTGGGTTCTTCTGCCAGGGCTGTAAAGGCATATTAAGATGTTAAGATCTGTGACAGGGTTTAGGGTTTAGGGTCCCTCTTTCCCTAACTCCGGTATAAGCGTAACCTCATGCATAAACCAAACCTGGAGCCAACTTTTTGCACATCTCGCGACACGCCAAGTCTTCAATGCAATGCGCATGGACTCGAGCTGATACAACAGTGCCGGGACAGCTGTGTGCTGCGCAGGTGTGCTTGTCCAACAACAACACGGCAGTTACAAGCCATCGTGGCCGAGATCTTCGCCGGGGCGAAAAAGTCAATGTGTGCCCTGCTGTGGCGCCGACGACGCCAGGCGGATTGAGAAAGGCGGGGACGCTTTCTCAAAACGCTACACGGACTGTAGCTTCCTGGGCTTGTCCCTCCTCGTCTGGCTTAAAGCATGGTCCCCTTGATGGCCCGTGTTGTTGTAAACTCCCATCAAAACAGCGGCTCCTTAGAAAGAGCTCTCATCTGTCACAACCCGCAAAGAGCCGCAACAAAGAAGCCTGTAAAGCCATCCAGAAACCAACAGACACCCTCTGCAAATCTTTTGTTCATCCGGGCTTGGGAAGTCGGCCTCTGCAACCCTCAATCCTAAACTCTAAGAAGTTGCAAACCATGCAGCCCCTAAGCCCTAAACCCTAAACCCTAAGAAGTTGTAAACCATGCAGCCCCTAAACCCTAAACCCTAAACCCTAAGAAGTTGTAAACCATGCAGCCCCGAGGTACCCTGGGCTCTCTTTAGGCTGTCCTGCATCGCTGGGTTGGCTGCGGCAGGCCTGTCAGACGCACTTCCGAGGAAACTCTTCGAAAGCCTTTTCCCCTACGCGGTATACTCGATACCTCACAGTAGAGGAGATCCCTGAAGTAAGAAGTGCACTATATACTTCAGGATATATCGCGCCCTTTAACTATTCGGCATGCTGTGGTTTAGGATATGACCTCTAGCAAGGTCGTCTATGCTACTGCCTGGACGGAACAGATGACCCGCCACAAGTGAGAGGCTCCTGCTGTGGTAGTGTAACAACCCCATGTACCCTGTATACCCTAAACCCTACATCCGAAACCCCAAACCCAATATATGTGGGATATGAGCTCTACGCCCTTCAAGGGCTCAAGGAGTATGCTACAGCCACGCCGGCCTTAACCCTAAACCTTTTAGGGTCCTTCGTCACCCCGAAACAGTCAGCCTGCAGCGCAGCACCCTGCACGGTATAGATTTGAGGGTTGAGGGTTCGGGTTTGGGGTTCGGGTTTCGACTCTCACTCCAGGGTCTAGACGTTGAACCCTAACGGCGACAGCCTTAACCTAAAGCTCCCATACCGGAGTTTCAGACAATCGGCGGGATCCCAATAGAAACCCCAAGTAACAAGATCTATTTAATAGAAACCCCCCTAAACCCCACAACAAAAAACCCAAGTAACAAGATCCCTAATAGAAACCCCCCTGAACCCTAAACCCTAACCCCCTAACCCCCTAAACCCTAAACCCAAGTAACAAGATCCTTGAACCCTCAAGAGCTCCCGCCAAATCTTCAGATGCAGCCTCTAAGAACCACGAAGCTCTTACGAAGCCAAAACCCCACTTTCAACCACAAGCCGCCACCAGAAGGCGCGTTACAGAGGTACCCTAAGACCCCTTCCTAAACCCTAAACCCTAAACCTTAAACCCTAAACCCTCAACCCTTCAAAGGTCCTGTCCCTAGCCTGGGTCTTGCTTTGGCCACGGGCGGCATCGGCGTGGCCTCTGACTCTTGGGATCCCTTTTCTAGGGTCCAAAGTGCCCGGTGTAGGGAAGGAAGGGAAAAAAGCCTTAGGGTTTAAGGCTTAATGGTGGGTAGGGCTCAGAGTTTTGCACTCTGGGGCGTTGGAGTTTTGGAGTTTTGGGCCTTAAGGGGGGTATTGCTTTAGTGGCTTCGGGGCTTAGGGGCAAGGCTTCAAGCAGTCTAGGTTTAGCCTAAGGGTGCCCCTTTTAAACCCAGGCTCTGCTCCGACTCAGCTGGGAAGCCGGCCACACCCGTGCTCCGCACAAGACGCAATAAAACCCTAAACCTAAACCGTACCCGATGATTCCGTTTTGGGGTTTGGGAGTGGTGTAGTTGTGGGTGAGCACCCTGGGGAGCGGAACTATGGACCAATGTACGGGCCTTAATTGTTGGAATAGGGTTCCTTTAAAAGGATCCTTACAGGGTTCTAGAAGGGATCTACGATAGGGTTCTATAGTTTGGGCCTTAATCGTCAGAATAGGGTTTTGGGGCCCATGATACTACAATTATAATAAGGAACCCCCCCAAAATAGCCTCGGTATTTATGTCAGCCCCTATATTAGGCACTTGGAATCGAGATTTCGGGGAAGCTCCAAACCAAGACGTATGGGGGCCTTGGAAGGGGGCAGCTTGTGGGGTCAAGGCTTTAGAGTTGTGACCACAACAATAGCAATAGTAATGCTAGTCGCAAAATAAAAAATGACAATGACAATAAAAATAATCATAGTAGTAATCAAATAACAATAATGATAATAGTGATCATAATAATTGTAATTGTAATAATAAGAATAGTAATAATAGTAACAATAATAGTAATAATCATAATCATAATCATAATAAATAATAATAATAATAATAATAATAATAGCAAGAATAATCGTAAGAACAATAGCAATAATAATGCGAATAATAATTGTAATAATACAACTGTGTGTAGGTTTGCGAGATCGTCGGTGTCGACGTCGCAGTCGCTGTCGTTGTCGCAATCGCAGGCACCGTCATCGTCGTCGTAACCATAGCCATAGTCGTCGGCGTCGTTGTCGTCGTAGTACTCGTTGTACCTGTAGTCATCGAATAGCTTTGGTCGTAGTCGCAGTCACCGTCGCAAGTCGTGGTCGTGGCTGTGGTCGTGATCGCAGGCGCAGGCATTAGCATGGTGGCTGTTGACACTAGAGGCTGGAAGGCTCACATCGTCCTAAAGCCTACTTTAGATCTTCAGCTCACCATAGAAAACCCTGAACGCGACACCCCAGCGCTGAACCCTAACGGCCCCAACGACTGGTGTGGTCATGAATAACAGCAGGCTCCGGAACCAGGCCTTCCCCTTCGGAGCCCCCGCCACAGCGTGGAGGACGGCGGCCATGAGGCCCAGCAGAAGGGCCTGCGTCGTAACTTACGGGAAAAGAGGGGCATCAATATCTAGAATAAGGCTCTGGGGATATACATTACATTTATAAAGAAGAACAAGGAATTATTCAGCCCGGGCTTTCCAGTTGACGGTTCGTACCGTTCGCTTCTCGCTTCGGATTCGGGGCTGCACAAGGTTTGTGTTGTAAGCATCTCGTGGAGGGCAGTCACGTGGACGAACACCTTCGCCAAAAGACGCAAGCCTCACATGCCCTAGGCCCTAAACCGGGATGAGCGTCTCTCGTCTACAAACCCCCGCAGAAACAGAACCAAAGCACCCGGAATGCAAACCGCCCTGCGATTCTGCCATCACAGAAACCTACATAGAAAAGTCATACTCGCCATCGCACGTAAAGCAGAAGCAGCACAAGGAAGAGGAGTATGTACAACAGCATCTGTCATAGATTCATGGCAGTGAAGAACAGATAAGCCCAGAGGGCTTAAAAAGAGGCTTAGAAACGCCTTCGGCTCTATGTTACAGTTGCGTGGGTTTTCCACTTCAGGACGCTAGGTTCGGTTCGAGGGCTTGGGGTTTAGTATTTAGGGCTTCGGGTTTAAGATTAAAGTGCTTTTGTTGAGCCCCTTTTTCCACCGCCCTTCCACCTAGTCAGACAAGGATTCAAGATTTAGGGTTTAATGTGTTTTTTCCCCTCCAGGGTTCAAGGTGTACGAGTTAGGGTTTCGGAATTTTTTACACTCACACTCGGACAAGCCTGGCAAGGTATACTGGTTCCGACGACTCGTTAACAGCCCACTCAGTGGAATTTATTAAGCAGGCAAAAGGGTCTAAGGTTTGCCGGGGTGGACTGGCCACCTGTTGAGAGTTGAGACCTTTGAATTAAGGCTGCAAGGCATCAGTGTTGGAGGTTCTCCTGAACACTACAAACCCTACCATCCCGACACTCTAGAACTCTAGACGAGTTGGTAAACCGCTTAGATCCTACCCTGAAATCCTCTGAAAGGCCCTTCCAAAAACCCTTCAGAAAAGCAGCCAGTTATTTTTATAGAAAAATCTTATAAAGTCTTATAAAGTCCTTCAGAAAAGTCTTGTAAAGTCTTATAAAGTCCTTCACATGACCAAACACCCTAAACCCCAGAAGGCGATGCCCTAAGCTCTGAACCCTAGGTCCTAGACCCTCATCCTAAAAGCCCGAAGCTCCTAAAAAAGTTTTCACAGAATCCTGAAGACCGGTCTTGGCATTTCAGACGCCGGCTGTTTGCCTGCAAGGTGTGCGATGTGGGTGCAGGGGTTGCCATGGCTTCCTTGCAGGGCACTCATCTTATCGGGATTTGACTGGGCTCTATCGGGATTCACAAGCCTTTGCTTTGTATGTTGGCAAAGGTTGTATAGGCTGTTATCGGGTCGTTGGGAGGGGCTTGCGGGAGGGGCTGCTGAAGAGTTGCGTATAGGGTGTTATGAAGCTGTTCCTGCCAGTCTGCGCAAACACAAGACCCCAAGCTACGATGACAACGTGCCTTCAAACACGAACTTGGAAAAGTCCACGTTCTGGTATGATATGATATACTAGAATATGAAATCTTGCTGTATTGTGTGATATAATATGGTGTGACGGTCTTGATCTTACACTCATCAGATCTTTTGAGCAGACCCCTGAGGCACCGATATGTGATATGGATTTCCGAAGTAATTATTTGTGTTCAGGATAGTAGAGGTAGCAATGTTGGGGAATATATGATGCTTAGGTGCTTCAGTTGGTTTGTGGATTAGGAGTAGTTGCAGCTGTCCACTCGGGAGTATAGGGTAGTCAGACTGCCCGTAGAATTCGAGTCCGGTCCAAAGTTCGCGTTTGGGATGCGAGGCCTAGCTGCACCTTGCTGTATAAGGCTTCAGGTTCAGGGATTGAAGTATGGGGTTTAAGGTCTGGGGTTTAGGGCGTGGGGGTTTGGGGTGTTTTGCCGTTATGAAAAGCACTCCGCAGTCTACAGTGGCCTCGAAAGCCACTGACACCAATCCTGGACAGTCCCTAAATATCTTGCACAGAAAGACTATACTTAAGCTGTGTCTCACCCCTGCATTGGAATGACTATGAATCAATGCTAGCCGTGGCGCGAATAAACAAACCTGCAAGACTGCAACGCCGAGTAGGATCACGCCAGGCCCCAACAGCGCGAGGGGTTGGGGCACCTTCCACGCAATGCGTCATCCATGTTCAAGCCGACAAGGAAGCCTTCGTAAAACCGTCAAGCCTCACCTGGACCGAATAACTAATCATACTCTGCCTCACAGCTCCTTGGTATAACTACAGCACAACTTGGCTCAATGCTTATAACTTGAAACCCTAAACAAACCTGTGGGCCGGAATCAAAAACTCAAACTCGTGCACGGTTTCTTCGATTTGGGTTGATGAGATGTGTTCAAGGTTTAACTGGAGTTTTGTTTCCGGGCTGTGGGTTTTGAAGAATTGTGGGTTTAGGGCTGTTTGGGCTGTTTAAGGCAAGCTCAAGAAAAACGAAACTATTCATGGATCCGGTCAATTGCCCGTACTAAACCACAACACTTGTCTGCAGGATAAAACCGTAGCGCTCTTTTCTGAAGCTGAAAACACTACAAGAAAAGGGCAAGCTGAAACGACGGACACCGCGTGTGGAAAAAACCCTGCATTCCGAAACAAGGCTGTAGCTTACAGGAGACCGTGGGAACGAGACCGGGCCAGGCCAGCTCAAACACCCTGCAGCGTCCTCTTGAAATACTCCATGCAAGAAAGTGTCTGAACGTTCTCCGCACTGGTAGCAAGTTGTCAAGTTGTCATTAGATAGTACAAAAAACACGAGTTCCAGGGTCCGCTACTGTGGGTGACAAGCTCTTGTTCCTGCTGCTCCGTGCTCAATGAATGCGCAGCTATTCGCCTTTGTGGGTGTGTCGCCTTCCTCGCCAGGGCTCATGGTGACACAGCATAATCTAAAAGCCTATGTGACAAGAGAACTATTCTATGCAATATTTATACTAAAGCACGCCTAAGAAACCCCTGCAAATGCTTCTGGGCCCTTGTGTTTATATTGTTTCCATCAACTTCGCCTTGGCAACCCTCTGGCCGGTAGGACATGGTGGCTTCAGGACCCAAGCAGGCGGAACTCTTTCTGTCCGATCGTCACCGGCTTGCGTCTTCCAGCTACAAACCTAGACAAAACCATAAAACCCTCGAAAGCTCTACAACACCCAATCGAGCCCTATGACTACAAATTCAACTCGGCATTTCATTCGAGACTCCTCAACCCTCAACTTTTTTGGCTTAGAATTCGGTCTATCCTCGACCTCCTGAAAATCTACCATTCGATCTACGAACAAACCACCACACACCCTCACTACGCACACCTTCATCCCGAAGTGGCAAACATTGGATGGCCAAGCCGTCCCGTGCTAAACACTAAACCCTGAACCGCGAAACCCTGAACCTTACAATTGTAAAATGCTGAAGCCGAAAATCTTGCATCCCCAACACCTCGAAACCCCCACAACCTTGCGGAGCCCGAAACGCATCCTACCCTCAAACAAACCTTAACTTAGCGGCGCGCCGTGAACCCCCACACCCTTTTTTGAACCCAGACTCTGAAGCCCTAAACCTTACATCCTCCACCTAATCCCTTTTTGCAACAGGCCTCGTTGTCCAGCAGCCCGGTCTAGCCGCACACCTACACCTTACACCAAAAACTCAAGGCATAAACCTGTACACCCGCCTTCCTCGGACAGTCTGCAGCTGTAATACAAAGTCAGCCCACGGGCATGAGCCTCGCAACGCATTCTGCCAAGCTGCAGCACCAGCGTGACAAATCTCCCGATTGTCGATCTGGCTTCTGTGGTGCGAGCAGAACCACACCGAAGACTGATTGCACGCATTGACATTGCAAGACGCACGGAATGTCACTCGTTGACATCTGAAACCCCTGTTGGAAATGCTTGAGTGCAGTGAACATGGAACTGGTCGCACTGCGACTGCACCCTCCGACGATGTGGCAGGGGAGACCTCGTCCAACTGCTCGTCCATTTCTTCAGATGCCTGGTTGTCACACCCAAGATCTTCACCGATTTCTGGCATCATCGAATCAAACTGGAAAAATTGTCCGTCTGCTGCGTCTGCATGAGGTAGCTGACCTGAACCTGACGATCCACCCATGCAATCGCAGCTTTAGCTTGCCAGCTTCAGCCGGTGAACGCGTTTGCCTCTGATGGCATGTCTGGCGTGGAATCAATGAAAGGACCTTCCTGGTTGTCGGGATGACGGCGAAAAATGTACATGGCAGCAACACGCAAGCCATAGTACTTCTCGATCAGGTACTTGCGCAGGTTCAATTGCAAGCGATAATGTACATCGACAAAGTCGTCCAAGTGAGAAAGGAGTTGTTTAATGGCGGACCACAGAGACGCATACTTCCTGCGCAGCTGCTTCTTGCGCTTCCAGTCGAAAAGGACAACATCCGACGAAGGTGCTTGCGCCACGAAGTCTATGCAGCCTGCAATCAGCCACTGCATCTGCTGAAGAAAAAAAGACTTGCAACTCCACCTTGTTCTCATTGAGCTTTCCTCCATTGAGAAGAACCTCCAACTGAAGATTCAACCATGTGCCCACTTGCTTCAGCGGCTTTTGCTTTCCAAACATATACGACCGTGGCTCATTTGATCCGGGAAGCCGTCATGTTGACAGAGTCTGATGGCCGAGGCCAGCGTCTGTCCCGCATCATGCACTGAATCGCCTTGTCGGCGTCGACTCAACAAAACGTATTGGGCCGCCTTTGGGGTGTTTATGTACCAGACACAGAACATCACAAACCACGGAAGGGATGAGGAAGTCCGGAAAGTTCGCCGTGCATTCTTCCAAAACTGGTAGTTTCAACGGGAACGGGGTGGGCGTCTGCCGCATGCGGTTGCACTCAGACTCAAGCTGGACGTTTCCCTTGTTAATGTCGTTGCCACTGTCTCTGCATCGACGTCGGCGAAGAGCGCGTGTCGATGCAGAGTGAAGCATAGCCAGTGTTCTGGCGCCACTGCAGTAGATGTTGTCGAGCCTCCAACATAGTAATTAAGTACTGCAAACAGGGCAGACATGCCATCGGGGCAGTCAAAGGGCACTCTCTTTGACGAATCGGACAACGAATGTATGCACAAGAAGGCAGCCCTGTCAAAATCGTATTCTCGGGCTTGGGTAAGGACCGCTCTGCATTGCCCTGCCCTGCCCACCCTGCCCACCCTGCCCGCCTCCGCTGTGCCCCTTCTGCCCTCTGCCCTCTGCGCCCTGCCTCCTCCTGCCCCCTGACCCTGCTCTCTGCCCTGCCTTGCCAGCCTGCCCTGCCCTGCCCTTCTCTGCGCTGCCTTGCGAGGGAAAGCCTGGTGTGGACAGGCCTTCACGGTGCACTCAACATAGCCTTGTCGCGACATACTGCCCTACGCGCAATCCCCCCCCACCCCACACACCCAACCCTACACCCTAAACGAACCACAAACGAACCCTAAAGCCCAAGGACACCTCCTCGAGCAGATAAGGGCTGCCCACGTTCAGCGCCACGAGGCATAGCCCGCAGAGGAAGATGAACCTCTAGGGTTGAGAGCTTGGGGTTGAGTTGTTGCAGTTGATAACAACCCTAAACCCCAGACCCTAAGGCTTAGGGTTAGTAAGCCCTAAACCCGAGTTAATAGAGTTGAGGCTTTAGGGCTTAGGGCTTAGGGTTTAGGGCTTCTGGGCTTTGGGCTAAGGGCCGAGGGCTTTTGGTTTGGGTGTCTGCCGGCCTTTCTCTCTCGCAGACCGGCGATTCAAGTTTAGCGTTTAGGGGGTCCCTCACTAGGTAGGATTTTGGGCTTGGAGGATCATGGGACTCAGGAAGTAAGACTAGAAGTACCTGACTTGGGAATTCTAAAAACTTGTAGCTACTTGTTCAGAACCCCATCCTAAACCCTCCTTAGTCCCATGATCCCGTGAGGCGAGAGTCTTGGGGCTGAGGGGTTGGGGTTTGAGGCCTCAGGGTTCAGGATTCAGGTTTCAAGGGCTGTGATTTGGGCATTCAGGGGATGGGATGGTATAAGGCTTAGGGCCTAGGCTGAACATGGCAACTCCCCACGACCCGGCCATAAAAGCAGCTCCAGCCGAAAAACCCAAAATCGTACATCCTAAACCCTAAACCTTATCCCGACATGGGGCTACTAGGTAGACTTGCTACGTCTCCGACCTTCCCTACTACGAACAACTCAGAAGAACACTTCTCAAGCCATCCACAAAACTTTCAAGACCCTGTGAGCAAAAGAAGCAGAAAACGACACCTTCGACCCTAAATCCTAGTCCTTCTTTTGCATCAATCCTAAACCCTACCTGGACCCTAAAGACCCTGCCGTTTTAAGGTTTCCTTATTATAATTTCTTTCTATGAGTCCGTAAAAAGGTAAGTAATTGGGGATTAACTTTCTTCTTCAGCAACCAGGCCCAAAAAAGGTCAAAGCTTTTAAGGTAGACCGAATATATAAGGCCAAAAAATTAAAGTTCTCCCATTGGCTATCTAAGTTAAGTAAAAACCCAAAGCTTTGAGGAAAAACCCCGGGTCGCCGAAGGCACCTGGAGGCCAGGGCGCTCTGCCAGAGGGCGGCCAGGGATGCCGGCACGTCTGACCTTTTCGGGGATTGCTTCGGGTTTAGGGTTTAGGGTTTGGGGTTCAGGGTTTAGGGTTTGGGGTTTAGGCTTTAGGGTTTAGGGTTTTCAGATTTTGTAAGGGAGTCCATAAAGGATTCTCCAAGTCTGTCGAGGGTTTGTCCAGGTTATAATGGTGTTACACGGGCTCGTGGCAGTCTTTGGAGGCTTCACAGCTTTTCAGGTTTTACCGAGACCTTGTGGTGCTGTATGGGTCTTGCATGGGATCTGCGTTTTGGTGGCTTGGGTTCCGAGCTCTGCGTCTCAGGATTTAGAGTCTAAGGACCTGCGATCAAACCCGAGCTGGTAAGTAATACAGGGGCCTAGTGTGATAGTAGATGTTTTTTGAAGGAGCGCAGCTTCACCGGCAACTTTAGCTGGCAGCTTCATGATACTATCTTCAGAAAGAGCTTGTGGTAATGCATAAAGCACTTAGACAGGTGTGAACCCCCGTCAACATCATATGCAACACTACTGCAATGACTACTACACTGTCGCCCTTTAAACTTCAGCAGGAAAGAGCCACCCAATGCTGCGATACTCTAAACTCTAAACCCTAAACCCCCCTCATCGCAACTTCTGAACGCAAAAACCACAGAAGCTACAAATCCAAACCTTGAAATCGACTCAAATGACAAAGTAATCAAAGTAGCAGCTAAGCCCCCGAAAGCCCGACAAAACAAGGAAACCCGGAATACCTCAACCCTAAACCCCAAACCCCCCGTGAACACCGTAGACTTTTCAACCCAGAATTACAACCCCCAAATCCTAATCTTCCTTGCATCCAGCCCGTTACTGTCTGTGCTCAGCACACCAAATCTTTCTGCTTCGAACCAAGCCCTGAAACCCAAAACCATAAACCCTAATCCTCAAAACTTAAAACTCTGCCCCCGAACACCCACTACCAGCTGCCGATTGCAGATCGGTAGCAAGGCAAGGCCGCAGGCTAGTAGGACCTGCAGGCAACTCTGTAAGGGTCATAAAGTTTAGGGTGCAAGGATTTGGCAGTGTTTTTAAATTAAGGGCTTAGGGTTTAGGGTTGAGAGCGCAGGGTAATGTAGACCGCTGCTTAACAAAACCCCTCCTCCTTCGTAGCGATTATCGAAGGGATCCTGATACTGGGACCTTGGCAGAGGGCCGATTGATAACCAGGGATCCACAATATGGAGGAAAGGGAGGGATTCTCAGATCTAGGATCCTCTTGGCTTTCATAATTAGGATAGGATTCCACAGGGTGCCTTCGTGTTTTTGTTAGCAAAGATGCATCGAAAGCCCGTGTGCAATTATTTAGGCACCCCTTTAAAGGGTGTAGGCCCCTTAGAATGTAAGGAAAAGAGTGTAAAAGTGTAGAGTTCAGCCTTTAAGGCCGTAGGGTTCTAGGATTTAGGGTTTAGGGCTTTCGCGCCTTTCAAGATTGTGGGCTTCAGGGTTGCAAAAAGCGGCTCCTGTGCCTTCCGAGACGTCAACCCGAACAACGAGCAAGGTCTCAGGCAACCACTGTCACCTTCACAATCCTCTCCCTCGCGGCCTCCCCGCCTTCTCTCGCTCTCGCTCTCCCTCTCCCTGTTTCTTTAACTCTCTCTTTTCTTCTCTCTCTCTCTCTCTCTCTCTCTCTCTCCGGGGCACATCACGACCTCAAGGCCATGTAATGTCCTGTCACACTCATGCGGCATCATCTTCATCCTTGTCATCGCCACCTTTGTCATCATCGGCTTCACTTCTCGATGACAGCATCATTGCCACTATGGTCACCACTACAATGGGTTTTGAGCTATTCTCACTACTGGTCTCACTACCGCTTTGCAGCGACATAGCCATAGTCTTTGCTGTCAGCGACATCCTCGTCAGCGCCTTTGCCATCCCGACTAACCTCTGTGCTAGCAGCAAAAGCAGCAGCAACAGCAGCAGCAACATGATCTTTATCTTTTGCGGCGGCAGCAGCAATGCACAACATGCTTACAATCCTGCGAAGTTCGTGTGCCTCGCTCCTGCGGTAACACCCTTTTTTTCATGCCATCTCACAACAGGATATCCACAGTCGGAACCTTTGCCGCGATGCCATCGGTGGCTTCCCCGAAAGCTCTTCAGAAGGGAGACTTCTCCAAGAGACTAAGCGCCAAAAGATACGAGTGTAACCGTGTAAGCTCTGACGCTCCAAACCCTAAATGAGCACGGCCATGCGAGCTCTAAACCGCATAAAGGAAATCTGACAACCATTTCTCTTTACCTCACAACCTCAGCCCCCAATCTGTCACCCTCAACTAAACCCGAGATCTTGAACCCTAAACCCTAAACCCTAAACCCTAAACCTTAAACCCTAAACCCTAAACCCTAAACCAGATCATCCAAGCCCCCAAGTTGAAACCCAAAGCAGCCCGGGTCTTCTCGCTTGCGGCTTTTAGGGTTCAGGGCTTAGGGTTTAGTCTACCCTACCCCCTTGTTTGGTGGACTGATACTGCCATTGAACCTCGAAATCCATAGAGCCGCTCTAAGCCCCGACACAACCGGATTTCAAATCGTACCGGCTGTCTAGAACCCGCCTAACGCGCTTACGAGGACTTTTCGACCCATCTCGGAGGTCTCCCTTTTGAGGGCCTTGTGAGGTGTGAGATCTGGCCTTCGGAGAAAGGCGCCGGATGAGTAGACGAGAAGCTCATGTGTTCTCCGTTATTAGACTTAGGTTTGTGGAGTACAGCTTCGGGCGTTCGGGTGATATGGGGCTGTTGGTTTGTCTTACCGATCTTAAGCTTCCGCTTTTAGCAGGGTTGGTAGTTAGTGCGTTTTAGTCGAGTTCTCTAGCAAGGTTCTCCTGTAGGAGCCCCAAAATCAAGATCAGGCCATTAAATCTCACCCTAAGCCGCTACACCTTAAATCCAAGCTGCCTAGGCCTAGACCAAACGATCATAATAGTAGAACGACTCACATCAATAGACCTGCTAGTGATAGTAGTAGTTGTCGTCGTCGTCGTAGTAGTAGTAGTAGTAGCAGTCATATATTCCTTCCTTCGGCAGCAATCTAGACATTGCTGATATGATTCCTGTGCTCTCAACATCAACTCCGACCCCCCAAAGCGTCACGGCTGCGGAGGGCTGCCGGCTAAGGCTTTCGGGGGCCACTCCTTCACAGCCAGATCAGCAATTCATGCGGGGCTTGGGCTTCGGGTTTAGGGTTTGAGGGCTTCGGTACCTCCTACTCTTGGGGCTAGACCCTGGATGGCTACGGAAGGGTCACAACCTGCCTGCAGTGTTGGTGTGGGGTTTGGGGCTGCAGGTGACGCAGGGGGTCTACATTGCAAGCTTTGTCGAATCGGGCTGCAGGTTTCAAGAGCACGCTTTGGGGCGTCGGAAAAAGGGTGAAGGGTCTAAGGCTTTGTAGGCTTCGAAAAATAATCTATATATATATATATATATGTATACAGAAAACCACGTCATGGGGGCCT
>CAJNDV010008446.1:0-30756 GCA_905221635.1 Symbiodinium sp. CCMP2456
CGTCTCTCTCGTCTCTCTCGTCTCTCTCGTCTCTCTCCTCGTCGTCTCTCTCTCTCTCTCTCTCTCTCTCTCTCTCTCTCTCTCTCTCCTCCTCTCTCTCTCTTTTCTCCTTCTTTCTCTCTCTCTCTCTCTTCTCCTTATCTCTCTCTCTCTTCTCCTTGTCTCTCTCTCTCTTCTCTTTCGCTCTCTCTCTCTCTCTCTGTCTCCCTCGCTGTCTCTCTCGCTCTCTCTTTCGCCCTCTCTCCCTCTCTCTGTCTGCTGCCACAACCTAAGTTCTGTAGAAGAGTAGAGGAGGCTGCCAAGCTCTTGGATGCAAACATGCCGAATATCATGCACGGTGTTTACAGATCAATATCCAGAGCCGTTTATCACAGAGCGGTCTGAACTTTGGAGTCTTGTAGAGAACATCTTGAAGTTGAATAGCCTAAACCCCTGTCAGCAGTTGGATTCTTCCAAGTGATGCTGGGCCTTGTGTATTGGATCGGAGGCTTGAGGGGAGCTTCAAAAAGGCACTCTCTCTCTCTCTCTCGCTGGCTGCTCTGACCGCGCAGATTCGGGCTCGCAAAGCCTTTTCAGATTTAGTGGCCGTGTGTGGCCACAGCAAGTATTGCCATCGCCATGACCGCAGCCGCCTAAGATGGTGTCGACCCGGTTGCGCTGGCGGCGAGCCGCTCCGAGGTCTTGCCGTCCGTCGACTTCGTGGCCCTCTCTGCGAGCAGCCTCCGTCTCGGCCTCTGCCTCGCCATGGAGCGACCGCGAGGTGCGAGGCCCCTCGAGTTGCTTCTTTGCTTTCAGCAGAAATTTCAGAACGACATCGACGACGAGAAGACCGGCGGCGACGACGAGATTGAGTCGAAGGCAGCGAAGCATCTTGGCCAGCACTGGCAATTGCTGCAACTGCTGTAAGTGGCACAACGTTGTACTTGCTCAATCAGGCTGCGATGGAGTTGGCGACGGTCTCTGCCTTTATCGTCTGTCTCACCTGCTGCCACGTCATGCCCGGGATGCCTGTCCGAGGGATCCCTGTGTGGGCCTGCTCGACAACGTCTGAAGAGGCACTGGTTGTAGCTGGTGATTCGAGCCAGGAGCAGCAGACAAGCTGTCAAGCCATGGAGGTTGGTATCTTGGCTCCAGAGGACCACCTGGGCCACAGACGGCGGCTGGGTAGGATATGCTGTTTGGTTGAGAGGCACTAAACTGGAACATCATGGAACATGCACCTTGACTCGCTTCGTGTTTCGGAACACCGTGGCCAGGTCTCTGCTTTGAAGGCCTCAATCAAAAACATCTGCACGCCCTCATGAAAGAACGGATCATTGTTCAGGGACTACGTAGCATTGAGAGATTCTGTGGGTTTTCTGGCATCTGCTCGTGTTTGTTGCAGGATGGGCCGTGTCTCACGGCGGGAAGCAATTGATGCCCTGCCGGTGGCCAGCCGTGCAGGGCTCCCAGAGCCTGGAAGCACTTCGGCGTCGACCCCGAGTCGTGCCAGGATGCCTTGCTTCAGTTTATGACTTCTTGGAAGGCCCCGGCAAGGAGTGGCTTCCTCTTCTACCTTGTTGCACCTTCAAGATTCTGTGAAAGGCCAGTGGTGGTGCCGTCAGGGCACCGAGTGACTTCTCCAAGGCGCTGGGCACCGACAGCAGGTCGCCATGAGTCGCTCTCGTCACGTAGGCTCGGACTCGGGTCGTGCACCAAAAGACGCTTGTGCAGGCGGGATGGGACTATGAGATTGCAAGCATGTGCAGGTTAAAGATCGGTTCGGAGACTTTCCCACTCAGCTGGGCTCAAGCAAAGAGCCACTAAGGCATCAATTGCCATTTGTTGCCACAAGGCGTAGAAAGTGTGAGGAAGGTGCCAAAACCAGAAAAGGGAACCGGGTTCCTTCTTCCGTTGAATGGAAACAAGGAACGAACCTTAACTTGCGAAGTCTGTTGGCACGAGGTTGTAAGGCACTGCGCATGCTACGGACCAGCGCGCAGCGCACGCCTGCTTCTGGATTGGCACAACCGCTGCTGCACGCTGGAGAGACGACGAGAATGATGCGATGGATGTAGCTTGGCATTTTGCTGTTGTACCATCAAACGAACTTGGAATGCACACTCCTCGCCATAGTTATCTCATTTCTTTCTTTGTGCTCTGTCACCATATATGATCAGGTATAGGCGTGCCAAGAGACTGGTTGCTGCTGTGCTGGTCCAACGGGGAATCCGTCGGACGACAGCAGCAGCTGTCATCTGGCTTGGGCTATTGGCCTGGTCCTCAATTAGTGCGGGATACGGCAAAATGTCCTCTTCTTGTTGCTGTTCTTCTGTTCTCTTTCACGGGAAAATGTGCCTGTTTGTGCCACGGCTCATTCAGATCAGAGAGATACACAACTGTTGCGCTTGATCTTTCTGAGCATTGAAGAAGTAGGCCCTCTTGTGCACCCAGTGTTTGGTCAGCTGGACCGAGACTGCTGCGCTGGTGAACTTAGAGAAGTCCCTGCTTCCGGACAAGCCGAAGAAGCTACAGCTCATAGACCCGCCCTCTGACAAAGCCCTTGGGGCCGTGATGGCAGTATGCCTCTCGGATCGAGATTCAAGGATTCTTCCAAGTTTGGTTGACGACAGCATTCAACAGCCAGAGTCGAGGTACAGTGTTGCTTATTCCCTGGTCAGTGGGCTTTTGGTGGACCTCTCGGCCAAAAGGCAAGTGGTCGATCCGAGACTTCCTCGTGACGGCGTCCTTGCCTGCACTGATGCCACGGTGTACTGCTCTGTACAGTACGTGTTGTTGCGGATTAATCATTGCTCGCAAAGCTTTGGATTCCAGAGCATGCATATTATGTGTCGAAGGCTTGTCACAGCATCGGGCTGAAGCATGAGCAAGGGACGTCATCGCAACAACATGCAGACTTTTCGCTGTCGATGTGTGTTGTTCGGCGAGGTCCTTCTCTTTGGCACTGGTGGATTTGCAATCTACTGTGTGCTCACGTCGAGAGATGGAGAGGAGCGGGGTACCGGACATCCACACGTATCCGTTAACAAGATAGTAAGCCACCACACGATGAAATGGGTCAGTACTGCCAGCGCTTCTGCAGCAAACGACGAGGACACATGGATGTCGGAAAGCGGATCCTACCTGGCGTGCTTCTACGCTGTGGCTCAGCACGATAGAGCATGGTCTAAACCTGAAATAATGCAATGGTGGCAGTTGGGATATCTCAGCTGTCAGACGGAGTGATACACTGCAAGCTTGTTCAACAGGTTCAGGGTTAGAAAACACAGATTGGGATCAGAAAAAGGGAAAAGGGTTCAGTTTATACCTCCATCAGGCACCCGGGTGTCGGTCTTGTGTCGTTACGGGTTGGAAAACGAGGTCGCCACCTTCAATTGCATCAACATCAGGCCTTTCTTGCATCAGCCACAGGATTCCCTGGGGAGAGAGAGACAGCTGCGGCAGGCTTTTCGCCGTGGCGCTGGACTCCTTCCATGTGAAGGTGGTTGTGAAGCGTGCCTGGTTATTCTTGCTTCGTAGACTTGCGCAGGCAGGCTGGCAACATGAGCGTGTGCTCAATCACTTTACCCTCTGCTTGGTCAGCGCCTTGGGGTTCCTGAGCCTTTTTGGAGGACAGAATTTCTTCAAGTGATTGAGTCTGGATGTCCAAACTTCGATCCAGCTGTGGTTCAGAAGGACCGCATGTCGAGAGGCTGCACCTGGAGGCCTTGTTTCTTCGTGCAAGCCCGCACATGTGCCTCGTCGTCGCTCTGCATCTGTGTTGAACGTTTGCAGGTGCCCGAGCTTCCTCAGGCTGCGGAAGGAAGCTTGCACGGGAAAATCATGGAATCATTTCGATATAGCATCGCATCCAGCAAGAGAGCCGCTAAACCTTTGGAGGCAAGCTGAACATGCGACGCAGGAAGTCAGACTTGGAGACAGGTGAAAGCATAAGTAGGACCGTACACTGTGGCCATGTCAAGGTCTTTTGCAGCCAAGGATATAGCCTCTGCCAGCTCAGTGACCTGCATGCTGGACCTATCTACGGCACAGACAAATTGAGGCTACTTGGACTGGCTACTCCACGAAGTCCTTGGCAGGTAGTGAGTGTTGAAGGCTGTCACCTGGTGTGACTTTTCATAAGTAGCTGGGCCACGTCAGTTTCGTACACTGTTTTCGTCCTTGATGCTGACCGAGTGCAGTTGAAGAAATGTTGCTGTTTAAGTCTGGCTGGTCTGCGATCTAGTTGATGCATATTCCTGTACCAGAATCATGTGCATGTGCGTGTTCCGGTCCAATGCAAGGTATATAGCGGAGGGTGTCTCGCAACTGCCGCTCGACACATCGATCATCTCAGCACTATCTTCAGAATGCCTGTCAGACTGCAGGGGCTGCAATGCGATTGTCCTCAACGGAGACATTGCAGAAGGCTGCCTTGCTGCCGCACGTTCTTGCAACTCCTTTTCTTTGCTGATTTTTCTTGGCAAACACATGTACCACTCGTAAAAAGTGCGCTGCAGGAAAGCTCGCTCATCATGTTCGAAGGCTGTCATTCTGAGCCCTTGACCAGGATCGGTGCAACTTCGCGAGCACAATATGGAGGCCTTCGCGAACCTGGCATCAGCTGCCGCAGATGGCGCATACTATGTTCCTGGCGGCTTGGCTGCTAAGCTTCTGCAAGCTGGACACAAGGATGCGAACTGGCACCAGGGGAGAGGGTGTTGTTCACTAGTGGTCGTCGAAGTTGATCCACAAACAATCTGTTTTGTTCATGACTTGATAGCTGTGGCTTACACATGGTCAACTAACAGTGATGTGCAGTAATGTCACTCGTGACTGCTGCATCGTGTAAGCATCTGCAAAGAGGCCCTCGAGTTTTTGCGCAGAGATGCAATGCAGAAAGCAGATGTTGTTTGAGTCTGCTTGAGGTAACCACGAGTATTACAATTACAAAGGGCAGAAGGGGCAGCGTGGAGAGGCCTGGGGCAAATGAATTGAAGCCGCAGACATTTCCTGCTTTCCTATTCTACACCCTTTTGCGACAGGCCGAAGCGTGGACAGAGTACTGGCAGCGACATGGCTTTGCATCGCTGAACAATTCGTCCCTTGGACTGTGGACGAACTCCTGTGCGGGGGCTTGCCTCGGGTTCCATGCAGTGGAGAAACGGGAACCGTACGTCTCAGGCATGTGGAGCTCCCACTGAAGGGACCCAAGCTCATTACGCTTGCAGGCTGGATTCCTGGCTCTTGTCGCTGCTGCTCAGTTCACGGTATACCTATTCATACGACATGGGCTGCATGCATGTTCACACAGAACTTGGTTAGGAGGATAGTAGGTTGAGGTGTGTCTGCTTTCAACCATCACCGTAGCAGGCCAGTTAGTTACCAAAGGTTCCATGTTTCAAGAAAGAAAGTGGTAAAGGCTGCGATGGGGAGTTTGCAGATCGACGAACGAAAACCGAAGAATGGTCTCAGCCGCTCCATCATTGCTGGCCTGCCCCTTCGGAATTTCGAGGGCTGCTGTGTGCAGTGCGAGGAGGCGAGATTAGATTTTGGCAGACTTGCTGCAGACAGCGAACGGACCTGGACCCATCTTGCCCGGTCAAACGTGCCGTCGTGTCCTGCATGACACTCACGGGCAACAAGATAAATTGGATGTTGGGGACCTGATGACTCTTGGCAAGCAGGGTAGGTCCAAGCAGGCCCCCTGCGCTTACACGCAACATTTTGAGCACTTTGAACTCTCTTGCTCGGATATGTACACCCCATGCTGTTTTGCCAAGACCGTTGCAGACACAAAACCTGGGACAAAAGAGTCGTGAGTGAATGCAGGTGTAATACCGCGTAGTTGTGTCCTTCGCCACCAGGCAAGGCCAAGAACACCAGTGAACGAGTCTCTCTGTGTTGGCAGGTGTTGATGACACTATGGGCGCACCTGACTTGAAGAAGGCTTTGCCTCGGACTCAGACCTACACAAAAGTCAAGAGGCAACCTTGCGATGGTTCGAACGTCCGAGGGATGGTCGCCAGCCGGACCTGCCGACTGTGTTGGTGGCCCACCGCCCATGGCCCCATGCTGATGCCGCGGCCGAAAGCAATGTGCAGCTCCAGCTTTCCGGACCCCGTCAGTTTGCAACGAATGGCATGCCTTGTTAACGCTATAGTAATGATTCCGTAGCCAACCGGTTCTTGGGACTAACAGCTGTCTCAACAACTTAACTTCTGCAGGGTCTTGATGTGAGTTGAACTAGTGAGTGTAAATCGTGCCTGTTTTCGTGTCTGCACGCTGCAAGTAGTACTCTTCCAAGACATGGCAGGAATCATGAGTTGATGCTCTGTCTCAAGAAGTTCGTGCTATTTGGTCCATTGGTTTCATTCTGATCCTGAGCATGGGTAGCACGTGCTGGGAACTTCAATCACGAGAAAGTCGTTGACGACCGGGAATGTTCAGTTCAGCTCCTTATCACTCGGGTTCTCCGGACTAGGTACAGCTGGAACAGACCCAGCTTAAGCATTGCACATTGCTGATGAAGCGTCGTTTCATCAGTGTCTCTTTCAACCCTCAACCGCAGACCCAAACCCTTAACCTAAAATCTTAAAACTCTAAAACCTGAGCCTACCGTAAACCTAAGTCCCTCGCAAACTGAGGCCCTGGTCAGGGTTTAGGTTTCAGGTTGTTGAAATACCTCCGAAGTCAGGTACCTCTTAATCTTAGCACGTCAGGTACCCCTTAATCTTAACACAGCTAGGACAAAGCAATCCACCCCCCCCCACCCACCCCCGACTACTTCATGAAACGATGCTGAAGCCTGAACCTGACGGTGAATCTTGGGGGTCGAAGATGGAAACTGTTGTAACCCTCCGCTATGGCAGCGTTTCACCTCTTCCAGACAGGTCATGGTTAGTAGTAGCCATTCGACTGGCCATACTAGGTGACATTGCTGAAGCTGCATGGACCCGAAATTGTGGTCGAAGTATTTTCCTAATGGTGCATCGCGAACAACATGAAATAAAACCATGCCGTCGTACAGATTTCGCGAGCTAGCTTCGGCAAGACTTCCTAATGACTACGAAGGCCGTGCTATATGGGTCACGCTATATGAAGACATGGCTGACAAGTCAGGACACACGCATGGAGGCCAGCTCTGGCCGATTCAAGCGCTGGCCGCGCATTCCTCCGGCGGATACCTCTCCGGCCTCTACAGGTGCACGAACTCACGAACCCTTTCTGCCAGTCCATGAGTCGGAGTCCTGCAAGCCTGCAAGGCTGTCAGGGGGAAAGTTTCTCCTCTACGTGTCAGATGGGCTTGTGGGCATCTGGGCCGAATGCGTGAAAGATTTGCCGTCGCCTGTAGCATGCATCAGAGTTCGTTTTCCAAGTCGGAGTGTGAGGCAGCTACATCACCCGGGTCCGAATCCTCTCCCGCGCTGAGCTGACCATGGCAGTTTTGCACACCGCACCCTGTGCCTCGGAATATCAGCAAAGAAGCGATTGAGTTTGCCGAGGGGTCGGGCCGGTGGGGTGCAATTGCAAATAATTGCAACCAAGGCGAGGTGTGCGACAAGCGCGACCTGCTCCGACAAGCCACATTCGGGCTTTGGCTTGGCAGCACGGCTGCACTGTGCACGACGAGTTCTCAAAGCTTAAGCTGCTCACAACGTGCGCCTGAAACAAGACGTCGCTCCGAGATTCGAAGCTTTGGAGGCAGCGGAACCGTGTCAGGCTTGCTTGTAGCTTACGCAACAGAACGGCCCAGGTCGTGTTGCCTTTCTCTTCGGCCCGTGCATGATTCTCCTCGCAATGCTTGGTGGGTGCTGCCGCCTTTGGCGAGGCATGGCATATCATGGCATGATATGCTGCGGAGACCGCGCAGTTGCCATCAGCGTGTTCCCGCAGGCAGGTCTATGTGCGTGGAGCCTGGAAGCGGAAGCTCTGAGCCGTCGCCGGCCCTGGCCGAGATGGTGTGAGGACACACGCGAAGCACTATGTCTCTGAAATTCTGCGGTTTATCGCATCCAGGGTAAGCCTTGAATGCAGGCCGTGGAAATTCACGCTTTCGAACGGACGGTTTATCATCCCTTTAGGGAATCAGCATGGATAAAGTAAAAGTGTGGCATGCCGTGGAGATTCCAAACGGATCTCCAGGCATGCGGGCCCATGCGCGAACAGTGCTGCTTGCAGTGGGATGTAATCCATGGTGGAGGTCGTAATCTGAAATGCGGATCCATCCTTCGGACCAGTAAGACTGCTGCTGCGAAGCAGTTCTGAAGCTTTGCAAGGCTCTGTAAAGATCTACTAGACTGTGAGCGACTCCTGTACAGAGGCCTTCGATCACCTGGATCGGCCTGCACTGCAGCTGTGCAACTTTGTCTCCGGAGAAGACAGACTCCGAAGACCAGCGACTAGCTCGCACGTCACAAGAGAAGCTTCACCAGAAGACTTCGTCTCCAGGCAGAAGTTGCACAACTCTTAGCTACCCCCGTTGACACCGAAATGACTTCTGAACACCTCTTCAGAGCAAGAGGGAGCCATCAAGGACGGACACAGCTTTGAATGGTTTAGGGATGTCCGGAAGGCATTTGAAGGCTTTTGGCCAGCACCTGTGCCTACGGTAATTAATGTGCACGTTGCCTACATCAGCCATGTTCCCAAGCTTGGGAGCTGTGCTCGTGAGATGCTGGCAACGCTTTAGAACAGTCCACTCCACATCGTGAGATGCTGCAGGGACGGAGTCACCGATGTCGAGCCAAGCCTACTGACGAAGTGAAGCTGTCCGCCTCTCTTGGTGTCAAAGGCTCGATGCGGACTCCTTCCTCCAGCATCCTGACACTTGCGTACGACATGATGAATTCGTCGGTTCGTGGACTCGACATCTGGAGCATCGCTGATGCGACGCTCGTTCCATGTAAAGCAAAAGAATCAAAAGAGCTGCGCGACACTTCCGCCCCTTAGAGACCAGGAAGTTGAACTGCAGTAGACCTCAAGAAGACCCTGGATCGCTCTTGACGAAAGGCCCGAAGCCCAATGCGCAGCCGTGGTGGTGTGCGCCGTGTGAGGCAATCGCCAGTCAGTGTCCGCCTGCAAAGTGTCGTGAGACAGCCACGAGCTAGGCAAGGAGCTTTTCAAGCCACCATCTGCTTCTGTCGGTTGATGGCCCTGTTCCCAGTACGCTGCAATGCGATTCAAGAACCGTGCATGTCGAGAAACGTTACACGACCAGACCTCGCACAGCCCCCATTGCCCCATCACTTGAATCGCCCGAGGTATCGATTGAAATGCTACTGCAAGTCTTTTCCT
Source organism: Symbiodinium sp. CCMP2456 (assembly GCA_905221635.1). NCBI lineage: Eukaryota > Dinophyceae > Suessiales > Symbiodiniaceae > Symbiodinium > Symbiodinium sp. CCMP2456. Next base: position 9,277 of record CAJNDV010008446.1, read on the forward strand.
GTCAGCGTTTGTTCCGGGTCTGGTGTGGACCGCATCGGGGATGCCTGTCACTCACGTGACCGTCGCGTCGTAGTTCGCCAGGGGTGGGTGGGGGGGGGGGTTCTGTTTTAGTCTTCTATTTCTTGGGGTATTTTTTTGGTTTTCCCCTCAGCCAATCAGCCGGTCAGTCGGTCAGTCGATCTGCGAGCCGCCGGGCAGCCAGTCAGTAGGTCGGTGCCGTGCGCCAATCAGACAGTCAGTCGTCCGACGATCCGCGAGCCCGCCGGTCAGTCAGTCAGTCGGTGCGTCGGTCGGTACGCGAGCACGCAGGTCAGTCGGTTAGTCTCGGTCGGTTGGTCCATGCGCCGAGCGCCAGGCAGTCAGTCAGTCGAACAGTCGGTCATCGGTCCGCCAGTGTTTAAGATATATGATGAGCCGGGATACTCAAATGTCGGGGCATGTTTAAGAGGTTAGTGGTGGAGGGGGCATGTTTAAGTTTAAGATATATGGCGAACCGTTGTCGCCAAATGAGGGCGGCGTGTTTAAGATAATTTAGGATACATGATGAACCGTGATCGCCGAGTGAGGGGGGCGTGTTTAAGGTATATATGATGAACCGTTATCGCCAAATGAGGAGGCGTGTGTAACATATGTGAAGAAATGTTGTAATATGGCCAGTTTAAGATATGGTGAGGTGAACCCAACACATGAGGGGGCGTGTTTAAGATATATGATTATTATGATGTACCGTTATCGCCAAATGGAGCTGCGGTTAATGTTCACTTCGGATCTGATGGTGTAGCTTCGATTGAACATCATTTCCATCGCTTTCCTCAGCATGCCTCGTCCTCGCTGATGCTGAGAAGAAGACCCACAGGTGTGCAATTGCTAGTCATGGTATTTTCCTCATGCGTCTCTGTCTGTCTGTCCGTCCGTCCGTCCGTCCGTCCGTCGGTCTGTCTGTCTGTCGGTCGGTCGGTCTGTCTGTCTGCCTGTCTGCCTGTCTGCCTGTCTGCCTGTCTGCCTGTCTGCCTGTCTGCCTGTCTGCCTGTCTGCCTGTCTGCCTGTCTGCCTGTCTGTCTCTCTGTCTCTGTCTCTGTCTCTGTCTCTGTCTCTCTCTCTCTCTCTCTCTCTCTCTCTTTCTCTCTTTTCACTGACACTCGATGCTGCCGAGCCGCCGCTCCGAGCGCGTCGGTCAAAAGTGCAAATCCGATCTTCGATGAAACTAGATCTGTCCGGTGTGTTCCGATTCATATGCATCGCTACATAACTAACGTTCAACATGCTGCAATGTATAGCGTGGAACATTGGTACGATCAAACGCCAGGAATCGACCCATGCCTCAAGGTGTCTTTGCTGTAAGCTTTGCTTGCTCCGGAAGAGGTATGGCTCGATGTACATCCAGAGTCGTTTGACACTTTTATATTCCGCGTCTCTCACGCGTGAGCTCGCTTCGAGGGGGGTGTGATTTGTCATCGACTTGAAAGCATGTACACCCTGGATGCTTGTGAGGTTCTTGCCAACCTTGTTTCACCTGGTCAAGCTCAAGACGTGCTTTGTGCAACGTCCAGCAAAAGGCCGCTAGTGCGTAGGGACGGCCTAGCTTTGTATATTAGCTGTGTAGTCAAACCAACGTAACTAAACTCTGATATGATCTCTGCCCTGCGTTGCTCTGCCTTGCTCTGCTTGCCGGGTGCACGATTGGACTCACCACTGCTTTGTGACCGAGAGTTAAGTGGATTCCTCCGCTTTTCACAGCTTGCATAGCGGTACTACTTGAAACCACTTGTCGAAACATTCGTGCTGTTGTTAGCAGGATGGTAATAGCAGCTTGCACAAGAGGCATGTTCACATGTTACTTCAAATTGCAGTTCACATACATCGCTAGATGTAAATTCACACATGTGCAGATGGTTAGCAAGTCACGTATGCATATTATACGAGAGTAAATGAAGAGTACGATGTAGCACGTTATTTCAACGTCGTTGGGGTTCGGGCTGGCAATCGGGCCTCTTCATCCGAGGTCCGGTCTGCTACAACACACTGCCACTTGCGAGTGGCTAGGCTTCCAGCTAGGCACAGTGCTTCAGGTTCCGGTGGAGAATTTCACCAACATGTGAAAGTGATGTTTAAGCTTTGCTGGAGCCGAGGCCAACGCTTTTCATGCAGTGCTTGCACGCCTTTGCCGCGGACCTATATTGTGCTCGGATTGAATCCGGCCTGACGGGTGATGCGGTGATGCAAAACTACTGTCGGTGTTGAGCAGAAGCATTGCCTCGTGTTGCTTTCCGAGACGAGCTTGCGATGGGTGCTTGTGGAAACAGCGCCGAGCTCAATGAGGACTGGTACCCACTTCTGCATTCCTGTGTGAGCCGGAGTTGATGGCGATGATACGAGCGGTTGCATTGATGTGTGTTGGCTGGCTACAGGACCATATAGCTTGGGCAACGGAAATGGCTTTAGCTTCCGCCTCAACGGGTGTGCAGATCGGTTTATGTTCATGAGAAGGAATAGTCTTTGAGTTGTTGGTCGTGTGTGCGGAAAGGTGCTGCATGTTGCAGTTGCAAAATGACTGCAGGCCGAATCTGGACTCTGCGAATCCGACCTGAGGCGGATCGCTGTAGGCAGTCTGCAGGCATGTTCCCTATAAAGTCCTCTCTGACCGCAGCGGTCTCCCCTTCTCAATTCTTGGGGTTGCTCGGTGAGGTCTGGGCAACAGTTTGCATGCCCAGGCCAAGCTACGCAGCAGTGGTTAGCTCCGGTGTGATTCTCAGGTTTCTGTAATTACAGAAGCATGGCTCTTGGGCTGTTGTAGTTCTGGCAGGGGGGGCATGTAGTTTGACATGAATGGAGCATGTCGAGAAGAAGCCGACCCTGCTGATTTGCAGCAGAAATTGACAAGTCTACATGATAGATCAAGGCTTGCTAACACTGTAACAGTGCAGCATCAGTACGATTGTCATTTCGGCTCCGGCAACCCTGAACGCTCCGCCTCTTAAGGATTTGTGCCCAGCATGAGACGGAGGCCACCTTTCGACGAACTGTATGCAAGCCTGTTGGTAAGCGGCTCTTGGAAGCTCTCGTCTGATTCATTTCGGCAAGAAGTTTGAGCAATTCGGCGCAGAGACGATGGAAGCTTTGGCATTGGTGGAGCCTGACGACCTCAGAATGGCGGGTCGTAGATCTCAGCTTCAAGACTGGCGTCGGGTGGTCGGGTGTTATGATGTGATGAATCAGCTTAGCAAGGCAAGGAGCACAAAGCACTTGTTCGGTAACGGCACGACATGGCTCGACAGCACGTTGGAAACAGCAACACAGGCGTTCAGTCTTACTGCCACTGTGCAGACATGCATCTCCACCATTGACGCTCTTGCAATGCTTCTGGCTGCGACAATATGGCTGCAAAAGAAACTACATTCCCCAGCATGTGTGGCCTTGGGCTAAAGCCGCTGGGAAACAGACTGCAGCACGAAGTCCCTGTCCTCGGGTGCCCTTGCGGTGCTTCGGTCTGCACATCTGAAAGCGGCTGCAAGAACCTCAGCAAAAGGGAAGCCTGACACAAAGCTTGTAAGGCTCTCGAGGCCAGAAGCGACGGTGCAGCAGCCAAAGTTTCCTTCCCGATCAAAGCCCCGCTCCAACGTTATACGCAATGTTGATGCACCTAGTATGGCTGTTTGGGAAGGGTCTAGGTGCACATTGAACTCTCATGCATCCCGCTGTCATACCGCAGCGGCCCAAGATCTCTCGATTTCGGTGAACTTTCAAGCTATCTCGCCGTCGGCCAAGAGTCAGCACATTCCGGGGGGCTGGAGCGATTTGATGCATACTCGGGTTTTTGCTTGCCAGATGGTGCAGTGCGGTGCCCGTGGAAGATCTCGGATGCCCAAAAGACACCATATACCGGATGCCATGTGTTGGGGAGGCTTCAATATTCGCAGTCAGTGATCCGACAACAGGCCTTCACGGAGAGAGAGAGAGAGAGAGAGAGAGAAGAGCGAATGCTCGGACTGGAGCAGCTCCACGTCCACGGGCTTTGTGGTTTCGGCTTCTTGCAAACGGAATTTCTTGGGTCGGTGGCACGCTACATCTCGAATCATTGCCTGCTCGTGTTCCTGAAGACACGATCCGAGTGTTCCATCGCCTGCAAAGTGCTTCTCCTTGTTCTGCACGGATGCATGGGCTGTCAGGAGCATACAAAGGAAGGTGTTCCGCAGGGCAAGAACGTGCTTGAACTAGCTGGTTTCAGGGCAGTTTGCATTGCAAACATGCTGCCTGTCCCAAACAAGGATGCTTGGCCGGTGTTATCGAGTCGCCAACGACATCATCTCTGACACAGGCAGAGTTGCTTCTTGTCATGTCAAGGTAATTCCAGAAGTAGCTGCAAGCATGGCCTTTGGGTTGGGAAGGGAGGGCTCAGGCCTTGGCCTGGCGTTGGCGGCTTGGGTTGGCGCGCGGCCGTCCCAGTTGCAGTCTTCGGTGCACTGCTGTGCTGCAGATCCCTGACTGTTGCTAGCATTCACACCGAAGTCGCGAATACCAAAGTATCAATCCCGAGCTCCGAAACCTTCGGGCCCCACCCGCAGCCGGACCTATCCTCTGCGATGAATGAAGCTTTCGGAGGTTTTTGTTGCGACCGGGTTAATTCGACGAGCAAGGTTGAAGCGAAGGGCAGGCATTCGGAGGAATCGGCGCTTGAAGAGTCTATGCCTGACGATGCTGATGTTGACGTCAGACCCACTCGCAGCATTCCGTGCGAATGGAGCATTCCTCAACGCGTCGTTTTCTGCTTTTTCAGGTCAGCATGGCTGGACGGAATTGCAGAAGGTATGGGTCGAGGCGCGTTGGCACGCCTCTATACTGGGTACATCGAAGGGATCCACTAATCCACGTTTACGTGCCAAGGGCCCTTCCTCGCAGAACGGCGAGTGATGGTAGTGAGAAGCTTCTTGCAGGTACGCTCTTCACGAGCAAGCTTTGATGTGGAGCTTGCGGGCAGGTGCTGCGTGAAGCTCGACCGGGTGGCAGCCGGCCCCTCTCGGCAGAGAAAGCCCGCCTGCGCCTGGCGGCTCGGAGGGCCGAGTGGGCAAAGAGTGGCCGAGTGGTGGCCAAGCTAGGCCGCGTCTCGAGGTGTGCGAAGCGCATGGCAGCGCCAGGCCAGTCGCTGGCCTCCCAGGCGTTCTTTGCACAGACGGCACAGCCTATTGTCTTGGCATCTGTTCGCGTGAGTGCCAGTCAAGGTCGCCAGGCGATCAGAATGAAATCTGAGGCTCTGCAGCGTTCGCAAATCACTTTATTCTCTGTTCTCCCATGTTTACACGGGCTGTCCCTGAGACTGTTGCAAGCTTTGTAGAACTGTGTGTCAAGTGGCATATCGCGGGATATCAGTGAATCGAGGCCTGTTGAAGGACACTCAGCGAATAGTACCCCATGCAGATCAGAATGCTCAGCGAAAGGATATGTTGCAAAGCAAACCAAAACACCTGGATCCGACAGTCAGAACGCCAGATGTGACTTCAGCATGGGACTCCGCAGCAACCGGCAGCTGTTTGTCGGCCACCCGTTTGGGCGTACTGTTCCAGCCTGCCTGTTGGCCCTTCTTGCTCGTGAATCGTTCTCGTCTCTGCCCACGCTTTTCTTGTCTGCGATAGTTGGACGTGCTGCCGGATTGCAGACCGAAGTCAGTGGTGTTTGCAGTGCTTTTCTCATTTGCGTACATGCTGGCCGGACGATGGACAGTCACCGATGTGGCTTTTGAAATGCCCGGGGAGTAAGCAGAGAGCCTAGTCAGCTCAGTTCCCGACGTGGGAACTACACCGACTTAATGCAAAGCTTGAGCTTGAATTTAGGGAGTTTCTTCGACAACCGTCTGCCATCTTTTGCGATTGTAGAGTCATAAAGGTGATGGAGAGGCCTGCATCTCCTTCACTTTCTTGGACGTTCCCTGGCTTCCTGGGAGGTGCGGCTCAGTCGACGGGTTCAACGCTTGGCTGCTTCAAACCTGCACAGGCGGGGTCCACCAGCCTAGCGGCCTAGTCTTTCGTAAACCGATGTTTGGAGCTAACCAACTGAAGCCAAGACCAATGAAGACAATAGGAAAATGTTGGGCTTTCCGTTTTTCCCAAACAGTGTGGTGTACTGTGGGATTATTGCGATAGAAGCAGATTGTATTGATTGAAATGGCATAAGATCTCGCAAAGAAGCTCCTATTGCTTTCCAGCAAACGCGAATCCGTGCGGGCCGTGCATCCCGGGGAGCCCGATCCATTGCAAATAATACTATAGAGACAACTTCTTGCTTTCGCAGCCCCTAAATCGCAGCAGAACTCGTGGCAAAGATTTCGGGTGTCCCTCTGGATCTCGCAAGCGTCCAAAGAATGCATTCGGGGAGTCGTGCTCAATGTGCCACCTGGGTGAAAGCAGATTCAGTGTCCTGGCTCCTGGGGATGTCCTCCTGGTCTCCTGGTGGTCTTCCGGGATCTCCTGCCGGCCCTCCTGCTGGTCTCTTGGTGGTCTCTTGGTTGTTGTCTCCTGGTACTCTCTTGGTGATCTCTTGCTGGTCTGTTCGTGATTTCTTGGTGTCGTGATTTTTCACTTGCTGCTCTCGCACCTGCTTGTCTCTTCGTGGTGCTTTGGTGGTCCCTTGCTCCTAGTTGTTGTCGTCCTGGTCGTCGTGATCATCCTGCTCACCGTGCTACAGTGCTAGTCGTGGGTGGTAACATGGGGTAAATGCTGGAAGGGCACAGCTGGCAGCTAGTTAGTTGCGGCCTTTTTTTCCCAACCAATTCAGGCCCGTTTGCATGCTTCTAGCATGGTCATTCACTGGTTGGATCTCCGCTGGCATAGTACTTTCCGTTTCCACTGATGACCAAGTTGTGGAACATGTAAGGCTTTGCAGTGCTTATCGTAGGTGTGCAGCTGCAGATGCTCGCCTGAAGGTGGGGCCACGAGTTCAAGTGCTGTGTCTGTTAGAAGTATGCCTGTGAACGGTCACAGGAGCTGGTGGCCCAGGCTGGCAAACGATGGGAAGGGATTCTGAGGAGGGCCGTTGGCGGCAGGGGAATCGCCAAGAGGCGAAGATCGGACAGCTGTCAGCACCGTCATGCCTAGTTACTTTTCGCAGTTCAGAAAGAAGACAGATTCCCTTTGGCCGCACATTGCACCGTGTCAGTTTCACCTGGTCACGTGTTGGGAAGGCAACGCAGAGCACATGCCTGGCCTCTAAGGATCCCGAAGAAGTATCTTTTCGCAGGGACAGAACTTACTGCAAAGGGCTTCTTTGCCATTGAGGATGAAAAGAGATGTGACACAAGTTCACCTGTTGAACATGTCCTGCCATCGCTGTCTTCGTTATCGAAAAGCTGGAGTCTGCCTCACCTCGACATGGCTCGATACCAGCACCTCTCAGAATTCACAGCCTCCGTGGGTTCAACAAAGTGTCTACGGCCTCTGCGAGACTGTCCTACGTGACTAAAGGTCCCAGGGTCACTGTGGATCTAGATCTAGAGGTGTTGAAAACATTCGACCATGTGAAAACGGGATCAATGTCAAGCTCGCTGTCGACGTGGAGACCCTGGAGGCTCCGCGATGCTCCGCGGTCCGGGCTTTCCTTGATGGACTAAGGGCTTCTTGTCTTCATGCTTCCAGGACGACAGCGGCCCAGCAAAAAAAGAAGTACTACGAGGCCTTCCTGGTGAAGTCTCTCCGACATCTGTTGCCACTTGCGCATTTCTTGCGGGCTCGAGTTCCTGCGCAGACGGTCTTGGAGGAGCGAAAGGAGCTGAGGCCACTGTGGCTCGGGCTCTTTGCTGACGTTTCTCGGAATATCGTGAGGCAACAGCTGGACGCCAAAGAAGCTCAGCATGTAGCTGCAATCAAGGAGGCGCCATTTGCACGAAGTCCGATGTGCAAAAACGGCTAACCCTAGATAGTGACCCAGTGACGTAGTGCAAGTGTCTGCAGGCATCGGATCATCAACGAGCTCTCTTTGGTGATGCACACCAGACCGTTTTGGTTCTACAAGTGGGTGTGGATATCGAGTCCATTCGAGTCCTAGTCTCTTTGGATTGAAGAACGTTGCTTCCGTTTTCGATGCTCCTCGTCGATGTTAAGTGAGCATGATATGTGGTACCTTTGACGAGCATGCCGCCTGCGGTCCAGACAGAACTGTAAAGGAGCCTGGTACCACCTTTCTGCTGGATTGCTGGCAATGGCTACCGTAGTGATCTGTCAGCTGCTGGTGGCGCAACGACGTGTTTCGCACGGATTGAGATTGCACACAGACGGTCACACGCTTTGGCCGTAGCTAGCTGGCGAACCATGTCCTCTTGTGTGTGGGTGAAAATGTGCGTGACATCAAAGTTCAAAGTGAACTTGTGCCCGACTTTGTTTTTTTCTGGTGTGGTCATAGTTTCGTTTTTGTCTGTGCCTCTGCTCTTGCTTTCGCGAAAAACAAAACGAAGCCGACACGCTGAATCTTGAAGTCTAGTTCCAATTCCTGTAAGCCCTGCTGCGGCTGTCCTCGGTGGCACTCTGGGGGGGCATACGTTTTGCGGATCGGAGGCGGAGGTCCCCGTGCATCACAAAGCCGAGAGAATGACGAAACTTCCAATACGATTTTGGCATCGGCATTTGGCACGTAGGATGTAGGGATCACGTGCAGCTTCTCTTGTCAAAGCCGCTCCGTCAAACAGAGCTCAGCAGACTTCCTTCAAAGTGCCACGGCCGTCTCTACGGACAAGTCTGGCATCTTGGCCTTGTTGTTGCCATTTGCGTTCTTTTCACCACTGGAAAATCTAACATTATCTTGGCCACGGTCCATGATATACAGCGCTTGGCACCGAGCGCAACTTGAGGCCTCTTAGTTGTAGCGATCCGGCTCGGGGTGGCCAGGTACAGACATTGCAGGAGAAGCTACGGCAAAAGAACGAAGCATCTGAAGAAGACAGAAGGCTCCGTCGGCATTGTCTGGTCTGGCGAGCACGGACCCAGGGCTTCGGCCACGTAAACCGCCTAAAGAGGCGCGTAGACGAAGCTGAGCGTCGTGCCGAAGATGCGCAACGAAGATATGATCAGGAAGCGGCGACAGTTTCCCGGTCTTCTCTTGTACGTGCAGAGCCTTGCCTTCCGCTCTAAGTTCAGGTGGGCCTAGGCAACGTTCTGTTCTGCCATTTGTTTGTTGGCGGTGCGCATCTTGTAATGTCACTCCTTAAGCATGTCTGAAAGCCTGGTGCACTTGCCTCAGCCTCTCCCTTCCTTCAAGGCTTTAGCACACCGGCAGAGCCTCACGGATCTCCAGCAGAATTACGAGTCGGAAAGAAGGCCGAGTAGAGAAGCAAGCGATTCGTGTTGCAGAGAGGAGAGCTGATTCGCCGTCCGCACGATTCCCTGAAACCGATCGCGCCTCAAAAGTGCGCGACATGTTATCCGGGTCGTGCCAGGCCCGGCGAGTGGAGCAATGGATAGATACTCAAATCTCGCCTCATGACCGCCAGTTCCTCTTCGCTCCAGAGTGTGTTGTGCGCCTGCCCGGAGATGAAAGGTGAACCAGCAAACCAAGACGCTGATCTCCAAAACGTCCGCTGTGTGTGCTAGAAGTCGGATTGCAAACCCTCAAGATGCTTGATGATGTGTGGACTGACCCTCGGCTTTCAGAGCAAGCAGAAGCAGCCGCGTGACATGATCTGCAATCTGTTTTGGCTTCCCTGCACTTTGCGCAGGTCGCAGGCCCTGAACCGACTTTACTCGAAACTTACACCGCATCGGCTTACGACTGTCGCAAAACTGGAGAGTCGTCGAATCTCTAATCACTTGCAGGATGCCGTTACACAAGCGCGAAACGGTGTGCGATGCGAGAGCGCCGGCTGCAATTCGGCAGCGGCCATGCACCATGCTAGAAGCTGCCTCGGAAAAGCTAAACAAAGCAGCTTTTGAACGAGTTGCCCCACCTGGCACAGCAGAGCGAATTTGCACAGAATATCGTTACGCCCCACCGCTGTCGATCATTGTGACATGCACTGTAACGGATAGATGGTTTGATGTAGCTTGGCCGCCGACGAGCATTTTTGGTAGATGGATCCCAGACTAGAGAGTTGCAGCTGCAGCTGGAGCCCTGAATCGGAAAAGGTTGGTGGAAGTTGCATTGACCGTGCTTGTCCAAAACATGAAAGGCAAAAGGACGACGCACAGAAGAAGGCACAAGAAGCCTGCAGTACCGCAGAAGAGGCACTGCGAGCTTGGGAATCACTCACAGTTGCCACGTATGCTGGTCAGACGGAAGGCTCTCTGACTTGATGCAGCTTGACGCAATTGCCATAGTGCTGTAGACTTCAGAGCTATCTGAGGTGACGCTGCGCAACCAAGCATTGGAGAAGCGCCTGGTGGACACGGAAGAATTGCTTCGGAAAGAGAAGGTGCGTCTGCCAAAAGGTTTAAGCCCTGTGGACACCCCTGCGGCTGAGAGGAGAAGAACCGACAATTAGAGGCGCGGCTGCAGAGCCTGGAACGTACCGTGAAGGCCTGGCGACGAGTTGTGCATGTTTCTGCATTTTTGACTAGGTAACATCAGGGCCCTTTGCTTCTTCTTCTGACTGAATGAGTGGCTGCACTTTGGAATGCACGCGACGAGGCCCTGGAGGAAAAGGCAGATGCAGCAGCACAGATGGGGCGTGCAGAGGGTGCATCCGAATTGGCGGAGGTAAAGAAGAAACGCGGCGTCAACTTTGAACAGTGTGTGTGTGTGTGTGGATATGAAGAAGCCTTGCAGAGTCGAGTGCTTGTTGACGTGCTTGTGTGTTGCATTCAGGAAGTATGCGGAGCTTAGCGCAGCCAAAGACAAGGAGCTGCAGGCAACTGGGCTGCAGGGACGATCGACCTCACAGTTTCACCTTGCCGAGGTGGCACTCCTGGAACTGCAAGCTTTGGCACAGGGCCAGGACGGTACCCGGGTCTGAAACAGGTGGCAGTTTCAAGCTTGTCGCTTCTTGCCGGTGGTCTGGTCGCAGAGAGTACACGGAAAGCCGGAGATGGCAGACTTTTCAGCGTCGGTAGTTGCACCGGCAGCATGCTTTTGCTTGTTTTCTTCGCCAAGGTGATAGGTAAAGAATCAGCCAGTAGCAAAGCCGGGCCGGCCAGCCATCCAGTCTCTCAGTCCTCTGTTTGAGAATAATTCCGTAGCAGTGGTGCTTGCATCTGTCGCTGTCAGTCGTTCTGGTGATTTTGGATGCAGGTCGTTCGTAGCACTGACAGCAACAGGAGCAGCAACGGCAGCAGGAGTAGGAGGAGCACGAGGAGTAAGAGCAGCATGAGCAGGAGCAGGAGTTACGATGGGTGGAGCACACGGCTCAAGCATCGGAAAGTCTGACGCCGTCTTTCACCGTCAATATTTGAGTATGCAGGGAGCTTTGCCGCGAAGAACATTCGCTCAGCAGGCTCTTCGCAGCACGAATTTTCGGCATTGCAAGACTCAAGATTCAAGCTGGCAGTGGCTTTCCAGGTTTTTCAACCTCAGTTTGGGTTTTGCATGTGTCAGGAGCTCCTTCGTGCAGAGCTACGGAATAGTCTCCGGCCACTCGTGTCACCGCCCTGGCCGAGCCTCTCGCCTCCGCCCCGTCAGCGGCCCAGATCTCGCAGTCTCGACTTCAGCGTGTTCCCGGCTTGTTCCAGGTCCTCTGCCTCGCATTCCGACGATTCCCTGGCACCGTCGAGTGTCCAAGCCACTTCAACCGCAGCAAAGAAAGCCATCGGCTGCCACGGCTGCGACAGTCTGCGAGTGAAGATTTGCTGTATAGTCTGTATAGGCAAACGCACTCGACATCTGACAGCCGGCTTGGGCCCGAAGAAAGGAAGAGATCCAAGTTTGGTAGCGGAGCCTCTTTAGGCTCTTAGCGTAATTCCAAGCGCCTGGCTGCCGGAGGGCGCTGACCCTCGAGCTGCGACGTGCAGCTCCCTCCGGCAACACGATCCAGACCTTTTTCTACGTGTTTTGCTGCTGGCTGTCTTTGATCAAGACGTGCATCGTTGTGCACAACAGCCACTACGGAAATTCGAGAGCCGCCCAGCTTTTCAGCGGCGAGCTCACCCACGTCAACCACATGCACTACGAGCACTACGATTTTCATCGAGATCTCGAGTACCCGATCAGGAGCTCCGAGAATCTCTCTGAAATTTTCCTGGGTGACCTCCTGGACTTTGCGGAGGCTTCAGAGTTCTTCTACGGTGCGAGCGACGAAGAGAAGGAGTACCAGACCAACGGGGTTAACAATGGGTGACTCAAGCCATGGGCCGGGACATTCCAAAACCATCCCTCTTCACGAGTTTCGACGGGACGTTCCCCCTGGCTGGTGCCCTGGCTTGGCAGACTATCCGCTGAGGCTTTACTTCGAGCGGTTGAAGCTCTGGTACCGCATCTTCGAAGGAGATGACACGCTGGTGGGTCCGCTCGTAGCGGGCCGGCTTCAAGGAAAGGCTCAACGATTGGGGATGAACCTACGGTTGATCCGCCCGGACGGCGGCTACGACGTCGGAAGCGACGCACTAGTGCGCCTTTCCGTTGAAGAAGTACGAGATCCTTCGGATGCACGGATAGTGCTGCAACGCAGCATCCCCTCGGGAGTGCAAGCCCTATGCAACTCCTTGAAGGAGGCCTTCGGACTCAGTGACCAAGAAGTTGTGAACCGTTCGATCGAGGAGTTCTTTGAGTTCCGAAGGGGACATGGCAATCGCCTCTCCTTCCAGGAGTACAGCGTGGAGTGGGACTTCAGACTGGAGGAGGCGCAGAACAAGGCAGGGCTTGAGTTGAATGACGTGGCGAAGTTTTACCTGTTCTTCCGCGGCTCCTCCTTGCCGACGAAGTTCATCGAGGACATCAAGTTGCAGTTGCAAGGAGACCTTCGGAGGTTCCAGGATGCTAGGACTCTGGCTCTTCGGCTAACCACCAAGAAGGACGACATTGGCCACGACTCCTCCTTCTTCCAGGAAGACTTCGACGACCACTACGACCGAAGCTGGGACAGTTCTTACTGGACGGACGACAGCTGGTCATGGGTCGAGGATGTGGAGGAGCACTACGACGACATGTGGCAAGACAGCGCCCCTTCGGACTACTACGAGGACCCCACGGAGGCCTGGTACCAGGAGGACGACGAGAGGTACCATGGCGAATGGCCTGAGGACACTCAGCCTCCGAACACCGAGGCCTCCTACCAGGCTGACGAGCCTGGGACACAGGACAGCCAGTCCTTCCCGGTGAAGGGCAAGGGCAAAGGCAAAGGCCCCGGTTGTTCGGTGTGCGGATCTCGTTGGCACACGGCGATGTCTTGCCCAGTCGGCCAAGGACAAGGTCAAGGCAAGCCAAACAAGGGCAAGTCGAAGGGCTACGGCAAGTACGCGCCGAAAGGCTGGAAGGGATATGGAAAGAAGCCCTCCTACCAGCGCAAGGGCTTAGGCAAGCGACCTGGCTGGGAGAAAGGCTCAAGATACTATGGCTTCTCCGAGAATTTCAAGACCCTGGCTCAAAGCTTTGGAGAGCCTGCGGCCAAAAGCAAGGCTGCAAAGACGGTGCACTTCCAGATGGACAAGGACGAAGCACCGGTGATCAATTTGGTCCGCAACAAAGCTCCCACGGCTGAGGAGTCTGGCGGAGACAATGCCGTCGACGACTCGGAGGAGCAGGCTGCCGCGGCGACTTCCTCAGCGACCACGTCAGCGGCGTCCCGGAGACTCCACCTCAACTTCCCGACGGCGCTCTACAGCGACTACTTGAGCTACCGCACGGTGCTGGGAGAAAAGCGTCGTGGACTGCTTGTGGATCCGGGGGCTGCTAGTGGATTGATAGGAAGCGAAACGCTGAGGGACATCATCGAAACCTGCCTCCCCTCGGGCGATGACGTTCTATGGTGCCGAGAGAAGCAGAACTCAGTGAGCGGCATCAATGGCACGCCAGAGGCGACCCTCGGGGAGGTTCACATTCCCTTGGGCTTCGCTGGAGCCGATGGCACTTTCGCTGCAGACGTTCTTGGCGGTGAAGGCTCCATGTGCCCAGCTCTCCTCAGCAACCCTTCCTTGCGGAAAAAGAAAGCGTCTCTTCTTCTCGACTACTTCAACAATGGAGATGGAGTCGTGGTGGTGAGCGACGGCAACAATGGCTGGCACTACCTGCGCTTGCTCCTGACGGATTCCGGCCATTACCTGTTGCCCATCGACCACCACGGTGCCATATCTGACACCACTCGTCAACATGTGGAGAGACAGCTTTTCACTTGGTCACTGGGCATTCGCGAGAAGTGGCCGGACGTGAGACACTGCTTCCTCCAGCGGCAGTGCTCGTCTCCATGTCGGGAACATGAGCGGAGTGAACTCAATACACCAAAAGCAGATACGATATGCACCACTGCCGTATCTACTACCACCAAAGAGTTCGAAGACAACCAAGACACGACTATGCCGAAGACTCCATCCACCACATCGGAGGTCCACTACGACAACCAGGTGTCGATGAAAGACAAGAATTGTGATGACAAGAGCGCTGATGTGACAATATCCACCACGAGCGTATCTACTACAACCAAAGAGTTCGAAGACAACCGAGACACGACTCCGAAGACTCCGTCCACCACATCTGGGTCCGTTCTTGCCAATAGGCATGTCGCAGCACGAGGGTCACCAGTGGTCAAGCCGTTTCTCGATGGTCCGAGTTCGACTAGGGCGACAGATGATTGGGTCATGGAAGGCGAGTTCTTGGTTCGGCGTCACAGAGTCCCACGACGCATGCTCTTCACGCCTTCGTGCACTATCGACTGTCCCATGCAGGAGAGTCAACTGTCTGGAGAGCGACTCACAGAGATCAAGCCGTTTCCTCAGAAAGCCGCCGTGCGGGTGTTGTCTGACGACTGGCAGACAGCCCGAGTTCCGTGCCGGGACATGGAGTACCTGTGGACCGGCGTTACGACGTTCAGAGTTCTCCCTGCGGCGAAGTCCGAGGTCGTTCCGTCTCCGACAACCATGGCTACGGGAACTTCGTCTGAGCCGGAAGCCCTCGACCCTTCGTCCTTTCCAAGGTACTCAGAGGATCAGTTCCCAGATCATTGGGAGGACTCTCGCAAACGGAAGACGGCAAAACACTACCGGGCTCTCCCCGAAGAGTTCTACACTCAGACCGGCAGGAGACCGGTGACCCCCAAGAACGTGCAGAAGTGGATGGACCACTGCAGTGGACGAGGCCTACGTTTCCAAGCATGGGAATGGTTTTCTGGGAGCGGACGGTTGTCACTGGTCCTGGCGCTGGCTCACGTCATGGTGGGCTTTCCCGTCGACTACCGCTACGGATGGGATGTCGGCTATCCTCCTCATCAGGCACTACTACAGCAGTGTCAGGAGGCGTTCCGCCCGGAGTTGATTCATGGAGCTCCCAGCTGTACTCCCTGGTCAACAGCGTCATCTCAGAAGGCTGCCCACTCCCGGGAGATGGACAGACGGCTGGAGCTCCCAACTCTGGAGTTCCTGTATGAGAGCATGATGCGGCAGCACAACGACCACCGCGGCTTCAATGTGGAACAGCCATACGGTTCAGATATGCTGAAGTCAAGTCCTGTGAGCCGTCTGCGAGACCATGCAGGCATCAAAGTGATTCGTATTGATCAGTGCATGCATGGCGCGCAGGATGAGAATCAACTTCCCATACGGAAGGCTACAGCTTTGCTTACCAACCGGAAGTGGCCACGGACAGCCAAGCGATGTAACGGTCACAAAGGACAGCAACATGGACAACTGCAAGGCCAATGGCAAGGCTGCAGCCGGACCGCGTTGGCGGCAGTCTATCCAAAACGACTGTGCCAGTTCATGTGCCAAGACCTGTGGACGCAACTTCGTCAGGCCTCAGCTCATCGCTGTACTCCGTGGCCTCGCCAGTTCTTAGGATTCCAGGACATGCTCTACAGCTGCGAGAGATGCCAACTTGGACGTGCTGCACCGCCCGGTTGCGAACATACGATGGTTCCGGGTCAATGCCGACTTGGACAGCCGAACCTTCGGGGGTTCCAACGTCTGGTACCGAGGCAGCGAGTTCCTCCTCTACTTCGGCACCTCTTCTTCGGCAAGTGGACTTGGAGGCGGTCACAGGTCCGTTCAAGTTTTTGGCACGTAGCGGCGACTACTCTGGGGTACAATTGGAACTTCACTCGTCCCTCACGGTCAGCTCTGAAAATCGGCTGTACCTGAAGGCGGCGCTTATACAGCTACTGGAGTCATGCTTGGACATCTTCGCCGTTGGCTCACGGATCATATCCTGCTGCGTGTCTTCCAGGAGATCTTTGCTGATGTGCTGAACGTTCTGGGCGTGCTTGTGTGTCTGCGGCCCTGGCAGCTGCAGGTTCCTGAGCCTAACCTCTTCGGCGGTGGCCCCCGCGCGGCTTTTGATCCACGGCGAGCTTCGACGCTGGCATGTTGGGGCTCTGGAAGACATGAGCATCATGTCACACAGCCAGCTGCATGCTTCCGTGGATGAGGCTGACTGGCATGTGTATGTTTTTGGCGTCTGTTCCGATTCTGTGACAATTCCTAGTGGCCTCGGTGCTCCTGCTGCTCCTTTTGTTCCTGCTCCGAAAAGAAAAAAGGACGGGGAAACTATACCTCCCACGGATCCGGATCAGGAACAAGTCATGCAAGAACTCGATGCCATTCCACTTGAAGCACCACAACCGGAGTCAGAACAACAACCACTACAGGAAGAAGAGTTCAAGGCCGAAAACCAGGAAGGGAAAGTGCTGAAGCCCCTCTTCGATTTCAAGAAGGTCTACAAGCGGCTTCAGACGGATCTACTGGAACGAGATCCCATGACTGCGAAACGGCTTCTTCTTGGTCTGCACGAGAGGTTTTACCGCTGTCCCATCTCCGACTTCAAGAATATGTTGTTGCGGGCTGGCCTCTCCTCGGATGTGCTTCCTTTGGCAGAAGAAGCAGTAATGAGCTGCTCCGTGTGCCGGAAGTACGTGAGGCTTCCCAACCGGCCGCAAGTGAAGTCCGGAGCAGGAGCATCCTCTTTCAACATGCGCGTGCAGGCCGACCTCTTCATGTTCAAGGAGCAATGGATCCTGCTCATGGTCGATGAAGCGACCCGATACAAGGCCGCTGGAGCGGTCAAGTCCCGAGAGCACAACGAGCTGCTCAACAAGATGTTCGACATCTGGTACGTTACCTTCGGGGCTCCTGCCCAGTTGGTGTTGGACCAGGAGAGCAGCTTGATGGGACATGAGGCTGGACGCGAACTCGAGAGGTTCAGCGTAGAGAGAGCGCCGAAGGGGACAACCGCAGGACCAGCAGGGAAACAGCACACCGGAACGGGTCTGGTCGAGCGTCACATCGGACTCCTGGAAATCACGATGATGAAGCTGGAGGCCGAGCTCGATCGACAAGGGCTCAAGATCCCCGTGAGCGACCTGGCAAGGGAGTGTGCCATGTCGCACAACATGAGCTTGAACTATGGGGGAGTGACCCCATCGATGGCTGTGTTCGGGGTGATCCCTCGGCCCTTTTACCAGGACGACTCTGCCGGAGTGACCGCTGTTGCTGGTGCCTTGCAGACGGATGTCACCCTCTTTGAAAAGGCTCTGCGCATCCGTCAGTTGTCACTATCTACGGTTCAGCGAGCTGTAGCAGAGGACCGCATCTTCCGGGCCTTTCGTACGAGGACGAACCAGCTGAACTTGCAGGACATGGTTCCCGGGGTCACGAGGATTGACTTTCATCGAGAAACGCAAGGTGATGTTGGGTGGCGCGGTCCAGCCGAGCTCCTTAAAGTGTCCAAGGACGAAGGAACTGCGATCATTAGTTATCAAGGTCGCCCGTATTTGGTGTCGCTTCGCCATATACGTCCTCACCAGGCGGGCATCTATGTGACCCTTCCGGATGAGAAAGAGGCAGTCCTACTGGAGCTCAAGTACCTGGCGGAACAGCTCGCGCCCTACAAGGTCTTCACCATCGGCAGCGTGCAGACGATGAAGGATGGCCTTACCTCATGGCACCGAGCCTCATCATCCTCGCTAGCCTACCGGGACATATGGTCTAAGGTGGTCTCGATCTCCAAGGCCTTGTCGACCAAACCGGTCCAAACCGGTGACTGGTCTGCTGGCTGGAGCCGCTGTGAGGACCATTCATCCTCCTCGCGGATCCGTGGGTGTCCTCCTCGTGTGGGCTCGAGGGTCTAAAGACGGTCACTGCTACCACGAGCACCGCAACGACCAGCCGATCACCGTGAAGAAGGTGACGACGAAGCCTATCGAGGACACCATCTTCCTCTATGTCTACTACTACGTCAATGTGGAGTATCGACCCTCTGAGGACCTGAAGGTGATCCCTTCGGAAGGTGCAAAAGATGTGGATCCTACGAAACCTCCTGCCGCGGACCTCCACGACAGCACACCTGGGATGGATGCACCTCCGGTGTTTGACCAGAACGAGGGTGACCCCCTGCCGACGTCTACTTCGGCGAGTATGGACGTTGACATCCAAGCGGAGGACTTGAAGCGCAAGGGGCCTGACTCCCGGACAGTTGTCCTCGGTCCAGAGAGCAAGCGGTCGAAGACGGAAGCCCTCATGAACTACGTCAACTCCTCGAGAGTGGACCACCGGGCGCAGCACTTCCTCATCAACCTGTACTGGGTGATGCATTGGACGCAGGCTGTGCCGATGGAGTTCCCCATGACGTGGTACGGCATGGACAACAATGTCAACGTTGCACAGTGGGACATTTACATGTCTCGGGCTGTCGACTGGAAGGACGATGACCTCCCCGCCAAGCACCGGTACTTGTTCACGTGGCCTGGCAAAAGAACTGAGGACCTCTACGCGGACCTACAGGGAGGCCAAGTGTTCAAGGTCGACGACGAGACGGACAACATCGACGAGACCGAGATGTACTCAATTCGGCCACAGGTCGAGCAGGCTGACTCTGAGGAAATCAAGCAGTTCGTCGAGACCGGCTCCTTCGCCAAGGCCCACGTCAACAGTGTGGGTGACGACACGGTCATCGTTGATGCGGTGTGGATCCGGAAGTGGAAGAGGCTGCCCAACGGCGCGAGAAAGGTGAAATCTCGCCTGTGTGCCCGTGGGTGTTTCGACAGCCAGAAGAGCCTGCTGTCTACACGATCGACCACGGCGACCCGCCTGTCGCAGCGCATTCTGGTTTCCACTGCGGCAAACGAGGACCTCGACTGCGAGTCATGGGACATCTCCGGGGCCTTCCTCAAGGGCATGGACTTTGAGACAGTTCGGAAGCTTCTGGAGTCCAAAGGCATCCGCACGCCAGTGCGGAAGGTCGCGATCATTGCCCCGGCCAATGTTTGGAGACATTTGGCCTCCTTTGATGAGAGGTTCAAGAGTCTGCGACTTCCTCCTCATCTGCATCAAGCCCGTTTACGGCCTGAGCGACGCTCCGTTGGCTTGGCAGCTGTGCTTGCGCATTTTGAGGAGCAAGGCGGCAAGCCCTCGTTGATGGATGAGAACCTGTTTTACTGGTCATCTCCGCCGACATTTCGGACCACTGCCATGGTGACGACTCACGTGGATGACTGTGGCTCGGCAGGGAAGACCGCATGGCTAAAACAACAGTACGAGCTGTTGGTGAAGAAGTTCGGAAAGGTGACGAGGCAAGTCATGCCGTTCAACCACTGCGGAGTTCAGTACTCACGAACTCCCGAAGGATACCACATGTCGCAGGACGAGTTCTGTAAGAAGCTCAAGGTGGTGACCATCGGCAAGGACAGGAAGGACACCGACGTCCTCACTCCCACGGAACTAACTTCGTTCCGTTCCGTGCTGGGCGGTCTTTTGTGGCTGACGGCGACCAGGCTGGATTTGGTGGCAGACGTGTGTCTCTTGCAAGCACAAGTCACCAGGGCCACCATAGCCCATCTGAGACAGGCCAACAATGTGGTTCGCAGGGCCATGGAAGAGATCGGACAAGGCCTGGGTCTCCACTACCGCCGACTTCGCCCTCCTTACCGGCTGGCTTGCATACACGACAGCTCTGCCGCCGGCAACGTGCGGAACTACGCCCAGGAGGGGATCCTGGTTATCCTCTGCGAAGATCGTATGGCTGAGTGGGACCGGACGGAAGAAAACGTGTTGTCCGACGTCGACTGTGGCTACCTCAGGGCCACGTCCTGTGGGCCCATGGTGCCAAGGCCAAGCGGATATCCTACTCTACGAGTCATGCGGAGACCCTAGCCGCTATCAGTGGATTGGAGGCCGCGACGCTAGTGGCAGTCCGCCTCGCGGAACTTTTCTACTTGAAGCAGAAGGCCTCACTCCAGGCGTTGGTAGCGGCTCAGGAGTACGGCGTGGATAAGTTGCCCGTGGACGGCTACACCGATTGCCGGGACTTCTTCGAGTTGGCCTCAGGCAGCGGCAACGTCCCTCAGGACAAGAACCAGAGGCTCTACATCTTGGCCTTCCGAGAGGCGCGCATGGCCGGACGCTTGAGATGGCTATCACTGGTGCCTACGGAGTCCATGACGGCCGATGCTCTGACAAAGTCTATGGTGGCCGAGCTGATGATGAAACTCCTGCCGGAACCATGGAGTTCAAGAACGAGGCCAACCACCCGATCATCATGAGATCTTTGCCGAGGATGGCTAACATCGAGGAGAAGCACTTTGACATGAACGACCACGAGCTCATCAAGGACATAGCGAAAGGCTTCCTCGCGGTCACGGCCTGTTCTACCGCCAAACGCTTCATGTGCCTGGCACTACTGGTCTCTACGGCCGAAGCGACCTCCTCCTCGACTACTTCTACATCCTCGACCTCTTATACCTCAGATGACTCAGGTTGGTGGTCCCTCGTCTTCCTCACGATCGGCATTATTGTCGTGGAACGTTTTGTGGTTCAGACACTGTGTCTTTGGTGGCAACGCTGCACTACATGGTTTACTTCTACGAGTACCTCTGGGACTATTTCGACCTCTATGTCTACGACGAGCCCTACTACGACCTCAACTCCTATGACGACGATGACTTCCGAGGCCACAGACACGGCGGACCTGCAAGCTGAGAGAGATAATTCTACTCTCATGTACGTGGCTGGTCTGGAAGCTGATGCCCTCCGACTCCGCCAGAGGAACGAGTACCTGGAACGTGAGGTCGAGCAACTCCGCAACCGAGTTCGTGATGCCCAGCATGGCCCCGGCGATCTTCCCACCAGTGAGCTGTATTCTACTGTTGCTACTGGTAGGACCTGGCATCGCACCTCGCAATGTAGACACCTTACCGGTGTGCGCATTAGGGCAATGCGCCCATGCGCTGACTGCGAGCGTGACTTCTCGCTCCGTCGGGAACGCTGAGCGGAGTGAAGATTTGCTGTATAGTCTGTGTAGGCAAACGCACTCGACATCTGACAGCCGGCTTGGGCCCGAAGAAAGGAAGAGATCCAAGTCTGCGGCACGACTTTTCAAGCAACCTGCGATCACATGATAGTCGAGCACCGACCGTCACTGAGCCTGATCAGTCATGTT